>JAVJIF010004743.1:0-275227 GCA_038442645.1 Agave tequilana
AGAAAATAGTTAAGTTCACCCATGTGACTCATCTCGAATTCACTCTACATAATCCTAGAAAATTCTTGATAAAGATTATCATTAGTAGATCCAAACAAGATATCATCAACATATATTTATATAATTAAGATATCTTTATTAATATGTTTAATAAAACGTGTTGTTTCTGCTTTGCCCCAATTTAAAAACCAGAATTTAAAAGAAAATTTTTATTCTATCATACCAAGCATGAGGTGCTTATTTTGAACCATATAAAGTTTTCTTAAGTTTAAAAACGTGGTTTAAAATTTTTTCATGTTCAAAACCTAGAGGTTGTTCAACATAAACAGTTTGTTTAATAAATTATTTAAAAAAGTACTTTTAACATCAATTTGATAAAGTTTGAAATCCATAAAGCATGCATAAGCAAGTAATATTCGAATGGACTCAAGTCTTGCTACTGGTATATAAGTTTCATTAAAATTAATACTTTCTTCTTGATTATATTCTTGTGCAACTAACCTTACTTTGTTTTTAATAACTTGACCTGATTCATCGAGTTTGTTCTTAAACACCTATCTGGTACCGATGACTGGATGATCAATAGGTCATTGTATAAGATCCCAACCATCATTTCTGATGAATTGATTCTACTCTTCTTGCATTGTACTAATCCAAAAATCATCTGCACATTGTTCTTTGATATTCTTCAGTTCAATGAGAGATATGAAAGCAATATGTGTTATGTAGTTCAAATTGGATCTAATCTGAACACCTTGAGATATATCTCCAATAACCAAATCATGTGAATGATCCCTTACTTCAACATATGCTTTAGGTAACTCAATAGGAGTCTCGTCAATGTTAGAAATATTAGTATCAATAGAAGATATAATACTATTATCCATAGAGCGTCTATGATATCATCATCATCATGTGAAGAAGTATTAGTAATAGGTTAAGTCAAAGATTCATCAAATTTAACATGCAGTGATTCTTCAATACTAATATTTTCTTATTAAAAATTCTATATACTTTATTTTGAGTAGAATAACCAATAAAAATATCTTCATTGGATCTAACATCAAATTTATCTAAAGCATCTCTTGTATTTAAGATGAATATTTACATCCAAAAATCTTGAAATAAAAAACTTTTGAAATTCTGTTATAAAATAATTCATAAGATGTTTTATTTAAAATAGGTCAAATAAGCACATGATTTAAAACATAACATGCAGTAGTAACAGTTTCAGCTCAAAAATATTTTGGTAAATTACTATCCATAAGTATAGTTCTAGCACATTCTTACAAAGTCCTATTTTTTCTCTCCACAATACCATTTTGAGGAGATGCTCTAGGAAAGTAAAGTTATGTGCAATACCATACTTATCACAGAAATTTAAAGAAGTAAAACGAATAGGACCAAATAAATCCAAATGTAACAGTTCTAAAGATCTATTAGTAGAAACCAAATCTTTAGATTTAAAAGATGATTTAACTTATTTTCTTAATTGACAAGAATCATAAAAATAATCTTTTTTAAAAGATATTTTTGAAAGACCTTTAACTAAATCAAATTTAGAAATTTAGAAATAGTTTTCATATTTAAATAACCAAATCTTTTATGCCATAAAAATAGTCATTATTAGAAGCAATTAAATATAAATTATCATTATATGATAAACGAGTCATTGATAACTCATAGATATTATTGTTACAAGAATCTCTAAAAGAATATCTTTCATGTTGGTATCATGTATAAGACATGCATCTTTTTCGAAAATAATTTTATAACCCTTATCACATAACTGACTAATACTTAATAGGTTGTGTTTTAAACCTCTTATCAAAATTTTCAATAAGGGGTTTAGAATTATTACCAACCGTGCTAATACCAATAACCTTTTCTTTGTTATTATCTTCAAATGTTACTGTACCTCTTTTTTGATTTGAATGGAAGACCATAGTTTAATATGGCCGGTCATGTGTTTGGAACAACCACTATCAAGTATCCATTTTTCTTCGTAAGCCTATAAAATAAAATATTTTGTATGGTACCCTTATGACAGGGTCTGAAAAAGATTAGCCTTTAGGAACCCAAATCTAATTTGAGTTTGGTTTTCATTTGTTAGTATAAATATAATTAAAAAATTACATACATGATTTATATATGATGCAATATAAGAATTTTATCCACAGTATTTAGATTTTTAGGAATCATATATATTTTTTCCTAATTCTTTTTGAAACAGTATCAATATTTCTTTTAACAAAAGAATTATATGAATTATGATTATTCATTTTGTAAAAATGTATAGATTTTCCAAAATTATTTTTTGAAAATCAAAGACCAACATGTGTAGGTTTTTCAAACTTATCTTTTGAAAATTTAAGACCAAGTGATTATTTGAAATCTTTTGATCATTTAAATTTTCTTTTCCCTTATTAAATTTTGCCACATTTTTAAAAATTTCTTCATATTTAATTTTGAAACTTGTCATTTTTTTATCTAAAATAAAATTCTAAAATTTAAAGAACAGTTTCTCTTTTAAGCATAACATTCTCTTTTAAGAAATTCTCATTATCTTTTTTAAAGATGAAATAACTTTTTCAACGTCAGATTTTTGAGAATTTAAGGAATATATTTAAGAAATATGAAGTAAATTTTCTTTGTTGAGTCTCTCATTTTCTTTTGTTAAAATTTTAAATTTAACCTTTTCATTCTCAAAATCATCGTATAGTTCATTAAATGCATCGAATAATTCAACATACTTTTGTACCTCATTTTCTTGAGCCATAAAACAGACATTGACAGTTTTAGTGGCTTCTTTTTCGTCAGAAGAAGATGAATCACTATCATCCCATATTACTTGGAAGGCTTTCTTTTTTGTTGAATTTATTGAAGTTCTTGAAATATTCTTTGGGTTTCATCAATGGACAATCCTTCTTTATATGACCTGGTTTATTATACTTAAAACAAAAAAGATTATCGTTAGTATTTTTATTCTTTTTAAACTTGCCTTGTTTCAAGAATTTTCTGAATTTTCTTGATATCATTTTCATTTCTTCTTCATCATCGTCTGAATTGTCCAAATCTGAGGATGTATGGAAGGCAAGTACATTCTTCTTTGATTGTTATTCATCTTTTTTCTATCTTCAAGTTGGACTTCATATGCCATTAAATTACCAATAAGGTTTTTTTAATGACATTGTTGAGAGGTCATTTTCTTTTTCTATTGCTGTAATCTTCTTCTCCTAATCTGATGTCAGTGCATGGAGAATCTTTCTAACTTTTTCAACTTGAATGTTTTCCTTTTCACGGGCTATTAAGGAATCTGTAATGTCAGAGAACCTTGTAACTATTTTTGCAATGGTTTCATTCTCCTTTATTTTGAAGAGTTTAAATCTGTGAAAAAGAACAGAGATTTTAGATTTAATACCTTCATGTGTTACATATAAAATCTGCCATATATAATTTGCAAATCTGGTCATTAACACATGATTGAATTCTTTTTTGTTCAAGGCACAGAAAAACACGTTCATTGCTTTGACATCAAGATTGACGAACTTCTTTTATTTTTCACTCCAAGCATCATAATTGATGGTAGGTTTGGTGTATGGGCTTCCACTATGTTTTAAAGTTCAAAGTTGAGTGATTGCAAGTAGATTTTCTTTCTACACTTCCAGTTGTTGTAGTTTGATCCATCAAATAATGGTGGTCGTTCTGTAGAATGTCCTTCCTTGAATTGTGATGAAGAAAACTCTGTTGCCATCCTTGAACACCACTCTGATACCAAGTGTAGGATCCATAAGCAAGGCAACACAAACACTAGAGGGAGGGTGAATAATGTTTATAAACTTTTAATAATAAAAGTAACTACTTGCAGGCGAGTAAATGAACATAATATATCTCAAAAATTTCACACGCAAACACGAGAGATTTTATCCTGCTTTAGTCCTTGTGACCTACATCCAGTCCTCAAGCAATCTGCTGAGATTTTTCTTATCCTGATTTTTATTCATCCCAAAATCAACTCCTGTACACCACTTGACAAAACACCCTTCGTCAACTTTCTTTGATGGAATACAATGTAACCTGTAAGCCTTGAAACTTGTATGTGATTGTGAACAAAGTATCTTATAGGAGGACTCTCAGAATTCTTTACAAGGATTTTGAATTGTGTCAAGAATAGAATTAGAAAATATTTTTCTAAAAAAACAGAACTTTTTATTAAAGTTTTGGACAAAAAACTAATGATTTTAATTAGTGAGTTAATTCAAGTGAAAACAATGATAAGTTAGGGAAGTTATAAATTCAAATTTAAAAATCAAAATATTGAAAAAACACCAGAGTATCAAAATTGAATAACAGTCAGAAACTGAATCTTAGTCGACTATTTTATGAATTTTTGCCAAGATTAGTCGACTAGCTAATGGTTTAAGTGGACTATAGCAGACTGATATAGACAGATAAGTCTCTGAAAAACAGAATTAGTCGACTTATGTTGTTAACATATGAAAAACAGAGAACATACAACTTTCTGTGAGCAAATTTAGTTGACTATAGAAGGGATCAAGTCGACTATAGGATATGTTAGTCGACTATATAAGAGAATAAGTAGACGAGAAGATAGTTTTGTGTGTGTGATCAAGGCTTTTAATAATCTTCTAAAAAATACTAAAAAAATACATAAAAATTATAAACATCTTGTGCTACAAGAACTCAATAATGTCACCTCAATTTGAACTCTAATGCACCTGCATCACAAAATGTGAGGATATATATGTATATAGTCATGAATTTGTTATCATCAAAATCTAAGTTCCAACAACTCCTCCCTCTTTCCCTCCTCCTCGCAAATAGATGCGGTCCACTCCTCCTCCTCTTAGATGGGCGCGGTCCACTCGCCCTCCCCTCCTCGTCGCCACCAGATCGGGCAGCGATGAGGAAGAGGGGAAGGGGAAAGAGAGGAGGAGGAGCCCGCCCTCTGGCGGTGACGAGGAAGAGGGGGAAGGGGAAGAGAGGAGGAGGAGGAGCCTGCCCAGGCAGACGAGCCCCCCTCACCTCTCCCTTCCCTCCTCCCTCCTCCTCGTCACCGCCAGATTTGGCGACGACGAGGGGGAAGGAGGGGGGAGGAAGGGGAGGCAAGAGAGTGTTGGCCCAAAAGGTTACACTCTCCATTTGTTTAGAGTTTTGATGATAACAAAACAAATAAGAGCTATTTGGTACTAATTAGTTTGTTTAAGATAAGTTTCAGGTTAGTACCATATTTGGAGGCCATTGCTTAGCTATTGCAAGAACTTCTAGGTTCATGAAGCAAAGAAGGCGTTTTGCACATCAAGGAAGGAACATAGAAGAGAAGGCTCTAGCAAGGCATTGCATGGCTCAAGACTTCAAGATTGCTCAAGATAATTTATTAGATTTGTTTTTAGTTTAGAGTTTTGTTAAAGAATAGTGAATAGGTTTGAAGCTCTATCACACACGTTTTTATGCACATCTCATATTCAAATATATTTCCTATAATATGTACAAAAATAGTTTGTATACAATCTTCAGCCTACAAACTCTTTTTATCCATTAAATATATCTCTATTCAAAACTATTTTGTTAAAAATAGATTTCTCCTCAAAATCTGTTTTTATTTTGGCTTTTGACCTGAGCCGGTCGACCGCCGGGTCGACCGACCCTATGTCAGGTCAAGCCGGTCGGCCGACCCAGTCGACCGGGGTTCTGGCAGCAGTGCGTATCAGTGTGCACGTTTCACGGTCGACCCGGACGGTCGACCGAGACATGCCTGACTGACAGACTTCTGCTCTCTGTATTTTGGGTCGACCGGGCGGTCGACCGTCAGCCTGCAACGGCTATTTTTTTGAAGTAGCGGTCGACCGGGCCGGTCGACCGAGGTAGCCGTTTGAACAGTAACGGCTATTTCCTAAGCTGGTTTATTTTTTGTCCTTTTCTCACTTAAGTGTGTTTAAATGACATGTTTTGGTTTTAATACTTTCTGATTAGCCTTAAATATATTTTATCTCTAAACCCTAGCCCTCTCCTATAAATAGGAGTGTTTAGGGAGAGGTTGGTTACTAGAAAAATTATCAAAATTTCCACAAGTTTAAGGCATCAAAAAGACTTGGTTTCTTGGTTTTGTGCTGAAATTCTCTCTCATTTTCTGAAGTGTTTTTAAGAACTCTCTGATTTCTTTTTCTTTTCTCCTTGCACACAAGAGCTTCATTCCTACTCATTGTTCTCTAAGGACCTTTGTAAGGAAAGAGAATTTTTCAAAGAGAGAATTTATGGTCTTTTGACTACTAAGAGATTGCTTGTACTTGAGATTGTGGAGTTGGGTACTCCGGTGTATTTGTGACATCTTTGTGATAGTGGAAGTGGTTGGAATCCTTCTGGGGAAGGCGGAGAAGTAGAGCTGGGTGCTCGAACCTCGATAACAATTCTCGGTGTTTGCGTTTGGTTTACTTGTTCTTATTTCTTGTTCTATTTTCATTGCTCTTATTACTTGCTCCCTACATTCATTGCTATATTCACTTGCTTTGTGAGATTGTTGCATCATAATTTTTAAATTGTGCATTGATTAGCATTATCACTTATTCACCTCCCCTCTAGGTGATTTTCAATTGGTATCAGAGCTTGGACTCTAGGTTTTGGCTTAACATCCATAGAGAGATCCTTAAAACTTGCTAATCAACATTTGCATCTTTCATTCATTCACTAGTAAACATGGCCGATAACATCAAACCCCTCCTAAATTTGATGGACTCAATTTCCCTATTTGGAAGGTTAGGATGACTATCTTTTTGCAATCCTTAGGTAGCTTAGTTGCTAAATCCTTGACCAAACCCTATGTTGTACCCGATAGTGATGAGAGCACTTGGACCGACTTCACCTTAGAGAATATGAGGCTAACTCCAAGGCCCAAAGCTCCCTATTAACCGCCTTGAATGAGGATGACCTTACACGGGTAAT
Source organism: Agave tequilana (assembly GCA_038442645.1). Classification (NCBI taxonomy): domain Eukaryota; kingdom Viridiplantae; phylum Streptophyta; class Magnoliopsida; order Asparagales; family Asparagaceae; genus Agave; species Agave tequilana. The sequence continues at coordinate 6,961 of JAVJIF010004743.1, forward strand.
GAAAAAACACCTAGAGGGGGGGTGAATAAGTGTTAGTGCTAATCTAGGACTAAATGCAAAACTAAGTGCGCTAAATGCGGAAGCTAATGCAAATTATGCACAAACTAATACAATACAACAAGTATAGCCGATTCCCCTTGCGAGGCTCTGGACTAACTCCCCTTGATTCCCCTTGAAATGGGTTGAGGCGCTATGTTCTTGTTGGATGAGTATAAGTTGGGCACACACACAAGCAATCCAAGCAATGTGCACACACAATCAAGCCAAGCAATCAAGGATATAGCAATATGGATTATGCAAGGCACAACACAAGCAAATAAATATGACAAGATGAATTATACTCAACACAAGCAAATATGATATGAATGAAGTATGATGCTTTGCACAAATGTAAAGAGAGAGAGTTTAGAGACAAGTGGATCAAACGCAAACACAAAGATATGTTTCGAGGTTCGAGCACCCTTACTCTACATCCCCGCCTACACCACCGTGTAGGATTTTCAATCCAGTATAGGAGTACCGAACTCCTCTCTCAACCTTACAAAGCCACCGAGGCTATACAACCACAATCCACCTCTACCGAAGAGGGATACGGCCCGTAGCCAACAACAAACAATAACAACAACAACCTCTACCGAAGAGGCTCACAACAAACACAATCACCTCCACCAAAGAGGGATCCAAACCAATACCACTCCGATCACCTCTACCGAAGAGGGATTCACAAGAGCAAGGAGGGTTTACAACAAGTGGTTTCTTTCAACCACAAACAATCTCTCTTTTCTTTTCTCTTTCTTTTCCACAAAAACAAGATCCTAAATAGATTAGGATAGGTGATAGCTCAAGTGTGGAAACAAGGTGTTTTTGGAAACCAGCAACAAAGAAAAACTACTTGGGAAATCACTTGTAAAAGATAGAAAATGAAAAACAAAACAATCTCCCAAAACCCTAGCTTTCTTTGATTTTCCAAAAACCCAAAAACAATAAGATGAAATCTTTTTGGCTTAAAAACTCTTTTAAAAACTCTTTTAAACACTAGAGAAAGTCTGGAATTTTTAGCTCTAAAAATCTTAGCCAAAACAATGGAGAAATGGGGTATATATAGCCCCTAGGAAAAACTAGCCGTTAGGCTGATGTGGCAGCCTGACAGGCCACCGGTCGACCGGTCCCCGGTCGACCGCCACGGTCAGAATTATGACCGTTGGGCAACTGCGGTCGACCGGCCCGGTCGACCCAAACAAACAGAGAGCAAAGCTCTCTTCTCTGCGGTCGACCGGCCCGTCGACCCAGAAAACCAGAGAGCAGCTTCACTGCTCCGGTCGACCGGAACGGTCGACCGTCCACTGTGCCAGAAACGTGCACAGGTTTGTGCACGTCGGTCGACCGGCCCGGTCGACCGACTTCTGACCTAGTCGACTAGTCAGGGACCAAGTCGACTTGGTTGAAGCCTGGAACAGAAAATCTGATAAAAACTTGTTTTAAAAATATTTTTATCTTTTACAAAACTTCCATAAAACTTGTTTTACATATTGCATTGATATTAAACATGTGATAAACATTTCTACTCAAATACCAAGCATATGAAATTTATTTTTGTTTCTTAACAAAAAATCAAGAATCAACACTTGTATTTTTCTTTCTCAAACTTGATTTTTCCAAAACATGAATAAGATAGTCAAAATAAGTTTGTTTACCAAGTTAAAGCATGTATGTATATCTAGACATATCTATCTAATATACATAGGTTAAAGTAAACTTGTTTTGATAAACATTCATGAAAACCAAAAACCAAATCATGAAACATGTGTGATGTGTTCACTTGAGCATATCAACTAAACTAAGCTTTACAAATGGATCTAAAACTCTATCTAAACTAGGATACCTAAGTCTTCTTGTCGATCTTCCATCTTCAAGTAGACTCGATCCCAAACGCGTGATCCTCCAAGTGCAAAGGTATGATCTTTAAGCTTTGGCACCGGAATCAACATGGAAAGCTTCTAAACTCCTTGTTGAAGCTAATCACCAACTAATATCCTGTTAATGATCTGAAACTTAGAAACACAAGAATATTAGTAAACATAACTACATGAGTTGATCATCATCAAAACTAGAGTGGAAGGCCATTGGGCCAACAATCTCCCCTTTTTGATGATGACAAAACTCATGGAGTTATATATGCATGGATTAAAGATAAGCTTCAAGGAAGCTCCCCCTAACTTATGCATAGGGATAAACAATAAATATATGCAATGAATATTAAACATGAAACATGCATATGCATAAACAATGGTTCTAGATATCAAATGGAATATTCAAAACAAAATAAGCTCTAGATACCAATTACAAAGCAAACTCTATAAATCAATTAAACTTAGTATTCTTGAGATTCTTGAGATTAAAACATAATATATGCATAAACATAAGCATGCATATAAAACTTCATAAATCTTTCTCCCCCTTTTTGTCAATCATCAACAAAGGGGTAATCAAAACCATAAATAAGACGAGGGGTAAAAATCTTTCTTCCCCTTTATGTCAAACAAAACAAAAAAGACAATGTTCTCCCCCTTTTTGTCTAAAACAAAACAAAGTCAATAAAGGGTGACTTTAAAACATGATATCAATTGAAAATATGTCAATGAAGCATCTTGATACCAAAAGAAAATAAACAAGGATAATAAGTGTTATATGCTATATACATTCATGAAGAGGAAGACGCTAAGTTAGCTTCCCTACACATATGCATTACATGAAGGAGGGAAGTTAAGCCCTAATTCACATAACACACATTATGTAATGAATAAGAGGAGATGTGAAGCTCCCCCTACACACGTGTACCACTAAAGAAGAGATGTGAAGCTCTTCAATACACAATACACTCACATGAATCTATATGAAGAGATGTTAAGCTCTCCTTGCATATAAGCAATACAAATCAAAACTTTGAATATTTTCTTTAAACAAAATTTTGAAATACCAATTGTAATTAAACATAAGTCTTGAATTCTTAAACATGAATCTTGAAACCAAAACAAATTTTGAATTTCTTAAATATAATACCAATTGTAAATATTTTACCAATTGAAAAGATTTTACATAGAAACATTGATACCAATTGTAAGAATTGTTCATTTTAAAACATATAAACAAATTTGATGTTGATATCATATTTTTAAAATAACAACTTTTAATCATAAGTGTGGGAGTACAAATACCAATTGAAATACAAAATCAAATTTTCTCCCCCTTTATGAAATACAAACTAAAATATGCATAGTCTTGATACCAATTTAAAAGTAATCAATTGAAACAAAAGTGAAACTCAAGCACTAGCATAAACACAAACATATATATGTATGGAAAATAGATACCAATAGAAATTGATACCATTGAAATTGAAATCATACATACATACAAAACAAATATGAGTATACAAGAGGATCAAAGATGATACCAATTGAAAGAGTTCAATGATACCAATTGAATCAAAAGCATGTGTATATCTCAAATCATCTACCACCCAATCATGGTTCAAGTTTTAAATGATTTTCAATATAAGGCATACATGAACATGATCTCCCATCCAACCTCCCTTAGAAGGTAGGGGTTTTCAAAAATAGATTTGAAAATTTAGTTTTGTTTGAAAATCTCTACCATATGAAGAATATCGCAACTAGTTAAATGGAAAAATTTGTTACTAGTACGAAATCCTTCAAGCAAGGAATAAACAAAATTGTTTTTCATAAACATGGAATCCACATCATATCAAACACTCAAGTTCAATTAGGCATAAATAAGACTCATGAAAACAAAACATGAGCAAGCAATAAATGTGAGTGTAAAAATAAAATATGAAGATCATAATCATGAAAATTAGGCAATAAGCTCAATTATTCCTTAAAATACGAAATCATCAAAACTATCTAATTTTCAAGGCATATGTATGTCTAATACAACTAAAGTATACATACATATCCAAAATATAAAGAGTCTACAAAATATATGCATTAAGGCACGTGGCTCAAAAAGAATACTCATGTATAGTCAATAGTTTGGATAAGATGGACATATACATGAAGTTAAATATAAATACATGAAAAACTTGAAAAACTAATTTTCATTAAACAAAATTTCATTTCAAGGTATATGTATGAATTGTCAATCATGAAGTATACATACATATCCCTAAACACAATTGAGTCCATAAATAGATTTGCATGAAAAGCAAATGACTCAAGGGTATACATGTATATCTTAAAGTTTGACAATACAAACATATACATGAAGTGAAATACACAATCATAAAACACATTCAAAAATGAGAATACAAGTATAAGATGTATGAATCATCAAAACTAGACTATACTAGCACATCTAATGGGTTCAAATAAGCATTCAAGCCCAAACATATATAAATTTATTTGTGGCCCACTATTTGTACAAGTATAAATCCTAGTTTTAATGAAAACTAACATCTAAACAAGTAATCTTAACATGAAGCATCAACACAATAAAGAAATCACCATGATAAAACTAAAACATGATTATTATGTAAATTCACATGTATTAGATTCATGATGTACATTATAGTTTAAAAAAGTGAGAACACTAAGAATGGGTTCATACAAGCATGTGTGTCTCAAATACTATATATGTATGTCAAGGATCTAATAATCATGGCATTTACATACTAATCCATAGACAATGAAAACATGCTATAAAACATTAATATGAAAGCATGTAAAGAATAATAAGAAGTTTAAGAATTGTTACCAAAACCTAGAAGGCAACTCTCCTTGTTTCCAAAATATAGTGGTCATCTCCACCAAATTTTTCCCTTGAAAGTGATGCATCCAAATGATTTCCTTTAAGCTTGGAACGCATCCACTCCAAGGTACGGCCACTCTCACGTCATGTGAGAGCCCACACCTACATCACATAAAGGAGGGGTGGTCTTTGGTACCCACATCTTGTTGGGTCCATGGGGGTTAGTCCCTTCTCTAACCCAAACAAAATTCTTTGCTAAATTTGAAACATTTAATCTATCATAACAAAATTTAGCAAGATGGCCTTTTCGGCCACAATGTGTACATGTGTACACATGAGCATACATGTGTTGATGGTGTCCGTGAGGAGCATGTGTATGCCGTGGAGGGTGTGCATGCATAAAGTATGGAACTTGTTTCTTTCGAACCAAGGATTCCAAGCGTGTATGGTTCATGGCACATTGGCTCAAAGTGGAGCCCAAACAATCTACTCTCTTCTTTAACATACAAATATCATCATTAATCCTAGAAGAAGAGGTACATGCATTAGGTAGACTAGATGAAGAAGCTACACTAGCATGGCAAACATGTTCATCAATCTTATTTTTCAAAACAACATTTTTCTTTAAACACACATCTAAATCATTTGAAATGAAAATAATTTTATTTTTCAAATCAACATTCTCTTTTAAAATAAAATCAACTTTTGAAGACAAGTTATCATTTTTCTTCAAAAGAACATGGCAATCATTTTTATTTTTCAAAAACTCATTTTCTTTAAGTGCAAGATCAAGTTGAGATTTTAATGAATCCCTCTCATTAGCAATCTCCTCTTTCTCTTGCAAAACAACATCAAGTCTAGCAATCAAATTTTTATTTTCATTATTAATGCCTAGACTCTTCTTTTTCAAAACTCTATAGTTTTCTATTAATTTTTCACAAACTATGGATAGTTCTTCATTCAAAGCATGGGAGTCAACATAATCATTTGAAGAACTAGCACAATCATTACTATCTAGTTGAGTTTCCGAGTGTACCTCAAGGGAGTCATTCCCTTGGACCATATAGCATTGTTGTGGTTCGGATTCTCCACTAGATTCCTCTTCTTGTTGGATTAGGACTTGAAGCTTGGAGGTGGTGGTTGTTGTTGTCAATTTGTTCCACACTGCAAAGGCGGAATCAATGTTAGAAACACGTAAAAGATAATCTTTAGATAAAGTGCTTCTAATGGCCTCTAGGGCTTGTGCATTGGCCCCTATATGATTGCGATCACTAAGGAAGGATTCCTTGGTAATAGCAAGATAAACTTTATGACCTAGGGTTTGCAAATAAACGGTCATTCTAATCTTCCAAACATGAATGTTGGAAGGGTCATACATAGGTGGGGTCATGAAGGCCATGGTAAACTATATGTGTGCAAACAAGCAAATGCAAACAATAGATTAGCAAGCAAATGGATCTCACTCCTAGGATGTTAAGCCTAAGTATCAGGAGCACTAGCTCTGATACCAATTGAAAAACACCTAGAAGGGGGGTGAATAGGTGTTAGTGCTAATCTAGAACTAAATGCAAAACTAAGTGCGCTAAATGCGGAAGCTAATGCAAATTATGCACAAACTAATACAATACAACAAGTATAGCCGAATTCCCCTTGCGAGGCTCTGGACTAACTCCCCTTGATTCCCCTTGAAATGGGTTGAGGCGCTATGTGAAGCTCTTATTGGATGAGTATAAGTTGGGCACACACACACAAGCAATCCAAGCAATGTGCACACACAATCAAGCCAAGCAATCAAGGATATAGCAATATGGATTATGCAAGGCACAACACAAGCAAATAAATATGACAAGATGAATTATACTCAACACAAGCAAATATGATATGAATGAAGTATGATGCTTTGCACAAATGTAAAGAGAGAGAGTTTAGAGACAAGTGGATCAAACGCAAACACAAAGATATGTTTCGAGGTTCGAGCACCCTTGCTCTACATCCCCGCCTACACCACCGTGTAGGATTTCCAATCCACTATAGGAGTACCGAACTCCTCTCTCAACCTTACAAAGCCACCGAGGCTATACAACCACAATCCACCTCTACCGAAGAGGGATACGGCCCGTAGCCAACAAATACAATAACAACAACAACCTCTACCGAAGAGGCTCACAACAAACACAATCACCTCCACCAAAGAGGGATCCAAACCAATACCACTCCGATCACCTCTACCGAAGAGGGATTCACAAGAGCAGGAGGGTTTACAACAAGTGGTTTCTTTCAACCACAAACAATCTCTCTTTTCTTTTCTCTTTTCTTTTCCACAAAAACAAGATCCTAAATAGATTAGGATAGGTGATAGCTCAAGTGTGGAAACAAGGTGTTTTTGGAAACCAGCAACAAAGAAAAACTACTTGGGAAATCACTTGTAAAAGATAGAAAATGAAAAACAAAACAATCTCCCAAAACCCTAGCTTTCTTTGATTTTCCAAAAACCCAAAACAAATAAGATGAAATCTTTTGGCTTAAAAACTCTTTTAAAAACTCTTTTAAACACTAGAGAAAGTCTGGAATTTTTAGCTCTAAAATCTTAGCCAAAACAATGGAGAAATGGGGTATATATAGCCCCTAGGAAAAACTAGCCGTTAGGCTGATGTGGCAGCCTGACAGGCCACCGGTCGACCGGTCCGGTCGACCGCCAACGGTCAGAATTATGACCGTTGGGCAACTGCGGTCGACCGGCCCGGTCGACCCAAACAAACAGAGAGCAAAGCTCTCTTCTGCGGTCGACCGGCCCGGTCGACCCAGAAAACCAGAGAGCAGCTTCACTGCTCCGGTCGACCGGAACGGTCGACCGTCCACTGTGCCAGAAACGTGCACAGGTTTGTGCACGTCGGTCGACCGCCCGGTCGACCGACTTCTGACCTAGTCGACTAGTCAGGGACCAAGTCGACTTGGTTGAAGCCTGGAACAGAAAATCTGATAAAAACTTGTTTTAAAAATATTTTTATCTTTTACAAAACTTCCATAAAACTTGTTTTACATATTGCATTGATATTAAACATGTGATAAACATTTCTACTCAAATACCAAGCATATGAAATTTATTTTTGTTTCTTAACAAAAAATCAAGAATCAACACTTGTATTTTTCTTTCTCAAACTTGATTTTTCCAAAACATGAATAAGATAGTCAAAATAAGTTTGTTTACCAAGTTAAAGCATGTATGTATATCTAGAACATATCTAATATACATAGGTATAAAGTAAACTTGTTTTGATAAACAATTCATGAAAACCAAAACCAAATCATGAAACATGTGTGATGTGTTCACTTGAGCATATCAACTAAACTAAGCTTTACAAATGGATCTAAAACTCTATCTAAACTAGGATACCTAAGTCTTCTTGTCGATCTTCCATCTTCAAGTAGACTCGATCCCAAACGCGTGATCCTCCAAGTGCAAAGGTATGATCTTTAAGCTTTGGCACCGGAATCAACATGGAAAGCTTCTAAACTCCTTGTTGAAGCTAATCACCAACTAATATCCTGTTAATGATCTGAAACTTAGAAACACAAGAATATTAGTAAACATAACTACATGAGTTGATCATCATCAAAACTAGAGTGGAAGGCCATTGGGCCAACAATCTCCCCCTTTTGATGATGACAAAACTCATGGAGTTATATATGCATGGATTAAGATAAGCTTCAAGGAAGCTCCCCCTTAACTTATGCATAGGGATAAACAATAAATATATGCAATGAATATTAAACATGAAACATGCATATGCATAAACAATAAATGGTTCTAGATATCAAATGGAATATTCAAAACAAAATAAGCTCTAGATACCAATTACAAAGCAAACTCTATAAATCAATTAAACTTAGTATTCTTGAGATTCTTGAGATTAAAACATAATATATGCATAAACATAAGCATGCATATAAAATTTCATAAATCTTTCTCCCCCTTTTTGTCAATCATCACAAAGGGGTAATCAAAACCATAAATAAGACGAGGGGTAAAAATCTTTCTTCCCCTTTATGTCAAACAAAACAATAAAAGACAATGTTCTCCCCCTTTTTGTCTAAAACAAAAACAAAGTCAATAACGGGTGACTTTAAAACATGATATCAATTGAAAATATGTCAATGAAGCATCTTGATACCAAAAGAAAATAAACAAGGATAATAAGTGTTATATGCTATATACATTCATGAAGAGGAAGACGCTAAGTTAGCTTCCCTACACATATGCATTACATGAAGGAGGGAAGTTAAGCCCTAATTCACATAACACACATTATGTAATGAATAAGAGGAGATGTGAAGCTCCCCCTACACACGTGTACCACATAAAGAAGAGATGTGAAGCTCTTCAATACACAATACACTCAACATGAATCTATATGAAGAGATGTTAAGCTCTCCTTGCATATAAGCAATACAAATCAAAACTTTGAATATTTTCTTTAAACAAAATTTTGGAAATACCAATTGTAATTAAACATAAGTCTTGAATTCTTAAACATGAATCTTGAAACCAAACAAATTTTGAATTTCTTAAATATAATACCAATTGTAAATATTTTACCAATTGAAAAGATTTTACATAGAAACATTGATACCAATTGTAAGAATTGTTCATTTTAAAACATATAAACAAATTTGATGTTGATATCATATGTTTAAAATAACAACTTTTAATCATAAAGTGTGGGAGTACAAATACCAATTGAAATACAAAATCAAATTTTCTCCCCCTTTATGAAATACAAACTAAAATATGCATAGTCTTGATACCAATTTAAAAGTAATCAATTGAAACAAAAGTGAAACTCAAGCACTAGCATAAACACAAACATATATATGTATGGAAAATAGATACCAATAGAAATTGATACCATTGAAATTGAAATCATACATACATACAAAACAAATATGAGTATACAAGAGGATCAAAGATGATACCAATTGAAAGAGTTCAATGATACCAATTGAATCAAAAGCATGTGTATATCTCAAATCATCTACCACCCAATCATGGTTCAAGTTTTAAATGATTTTCAATATAAGGCATACATGAACATGATCTCCCATCCAACCTCCCTTAGAAGGTAGGGGTTTTCAAAAATAGATTTGAAAATTTAGTTTTGTTTGAAAATCTCTACCATATGAAGAATATCGCAACTAGTTAAATGGAAAATTTGTTAACTAGTACGAAATCCTTCAAGCAAGGAATAAAACAAAATTGTTTTTCATAAACATGGAATCCACATCATATCAAACACTCAAGTTCAATTAGGCATAAATAAGACTCATGAAAACAAAACATGAGCAAGCAATAAATGTGAGTGTAAAAATAAAATATGAAGATCATAATCATGAAAATTAGGCAATAAGCTCAATTATTCCTTAAAATACGAAATCATCAAAACTATCTAATTTTCAAGGCATATGTATGTCTAATACAAACTAAAGTATACATACATATCCAAAATATAAAGAGTCTACAAAATATATGCATTAAGGCACGTGGCTCAAAAAGGATACTCATGTATAGTCAATAGTTTGGATAAGATGGACATATACATGAAGTTAAATATAAATACATGAAAAACTTGAAAAACTAATTTTCATTAAAACAAAATTTCATTTCAAGGTATATGTATGAATTGTCAATCATGAAGTATACATACATATCCCTAAACACAATTGAGTCCATAAATAGATTTGCATGAAAAGCAAATGACTCAAGGGGTATACATGTATATCTTAAAGTTTGACAATACAAACATATACATGAAGTGAAATACACAATCATAAAACACATTCAAAAATGAGAATACAAGTATAAGATGTATGAATCATCAAAACTAGACTATACTAGCACATCTAATGGGTTCAAATAAGCATTCAAGCCCAAACATATATAAATTTATTTGTGGCCCACTATTTGTACAAGTATAAATCCTAGTTTTAATGAAAACTAACATCTAAACAAGTAATCTTAACATGAAGCATCAAAACACAATAAAGAAATCACCATGATAAAACTAAAACATGATTATTATGTAAATTCACATGTATTAGATTCATGATGTACATTATAGTTTAAACAAAAGTGAGAACACTAAGAATGGGTTCATACAAGCATGTGTGTCTCAAATACTATATATGTATGTCAAGGATCTAATAATCATGGCATTTACATACTAATCCATAGACAATGAAAACATGCTATAAAACATTAATATGAAAGCATGTAAAGAATAATAAGAAGTTAAGAATTGTTACCAAAACCTAGAAGGCAACTCTCCTTGTTTCCAAAATATAGTGGTCATCTCCACCAAATTTTTCCCTTGAAAGTGATGCATCCAAATGATTTCCTTTAAGCTTGGAACGCATCCACTCCAAGGTACGGCCACTCTCACGTCATGTGAGAGCCCACACCTACATCACATAAAGGAGGGGTGGTCTTTGGTACCCACATCTTGTTGGGTCCATGGGGGTTAGTCCCTTCTCTAACCCAAACAAAATTCTTTGCTAAATTTGAAACATTTAATCTATCATAACAAAATTTAGCAAGATGGCCTTTTCGGCCACAATGTGTACATGTGTACACATGAGCATACATGTGTTGATGGTGTCCGTGAGGAGCATGTGTATGCCGTGGAGGGTGTGCATGCATAAAGTATGGAACTTGTTTCTTTCGAACCAAGGATTCCAAGCGTGTATGGTTCATGGCACATTGGCTCAAAGTGGAGCCCAAACAATCTACTCTCTTCTTTAACATACAAATATCATCATTAATCCTAGAAGAAGAGGTACATGCATTAGGTAGACTAGATGAAGAAGCTACACTAGCATGGCAAACATGTTCATCAATCTTATTTTTCAAAACAACATTTTTCTTTAAACACACATCTAAATCATTTGAAATGAAAATAATTTTATTTTTCAAATCAACATTCTCTTTTAAAATAAAATCAACTTTTGAAGACAAGTTATCATTTTTCTTCAAAAGAACATGGCAATCATTTTTATTTTTCAAAAACTCATTTTCTTTAAGTGCAAGATCAAGTTGAGATTTTAATGAATCCCTCTCATTAGCAATCTCCTCTTTCTCTTGCAAAACAACATCAAGTCTAGCAATCAATTTTTATTTTCATTATTAATGCCTAGACTCTTCTTTTTCAAAACTCTATAGTTTTCTATTAATTTTTCACAAACTATGGATAGTTCTTCATTCAAAGCATGGGAGTCAACATAATCATTTGAAGAACTAGCACAATCATTACTATCTAGTTGAGTTTCCGAGTGTACCTCAAGGGAGTCATTCCCTTGGACCATATAGCATTGTTGTGGTTCGGATTCTCCACTAGATTCCTCTTCTTGTTGGATTAGGACTTGAAGCTTGGAGGTGGTGGTTGTTGTTGTCAATTTGTTCCACACTGCAAAGGCGGAATCAATGTTAGAAACACGTAAAAGATAATCTTTAGATAAAGTGCTTCTAATGGCCTCTAGGGCTTGTGCATTGCCCCTATATGATTGCGATCACTAAGGAAGGATTCCTTGGTAATAGCAAGATAAACTTTATGACCTAGGGTTTGCAAATAAACGGTCATCCTAATCTTCCAAACATGAATGTTGGAAGGGTCATACATAGGTGGGGTCATGAAGGCCATGGTAAACTATATGTGTGCAAACAAGCAAATGCAAACAATAGATTAGCAAGCAAATGGATCTCACTCCTAGGATGTTAAGCCTAAGTATCAGGAGCACTAGCTCTGATACCAATTGAAAAAACACCTAGAAGGGGGGGTGAATAGGTGTTAGTGCTAATCTAGGACTAAATGCAAAACTAAGTGCGCTAAATGCGGAAGCTAATGCAAATTATGCACAAACTAATACAATACAACAAGTATAGCCGAATTCTCCTTGCGAGGCTCTGGACTAACTCCCCTTGATTCCCCTTGAAATGGGTTGAGGCGCTATGTGAAGCTCTTGTTGGATGAGTATAAGTTGGGCACACACACACAAGCAATCCAAGCAATGTGCACACACAATCAAGCCAAGCAATCAAGGATATAGCAATATGGATTATGCAAGGCACAACACAAGCAAATAAATATGACAAGATGAATTATACTCAACACAAGCAAATATGATATGAATGAAGTATGATGCTTTGCACAAATGTAAAGAGAGAGAGTTTAGAGACAAGTGGATCAAACGCAAACACAAAGATATGTTTCGAGGTTCGAGCACCCTTGCTCTACATCCCCGCCTACACCACCGTGTAGGATTTCCAATCCACTATAGGAGTACCGAACTCCTCTCTCAACCTTACAAAGCCACCGAGGCTATACAACCACAATCCACCTCTACCGAAGAGGGATACGGCCCGTAGCCAACAACAAACAATAACAACAACAACCTCTACCGAAGAGGCTCACAACAAACACAATCACCTCCACCAAAGAGGGATCCAAACCAATACCACTCCGATCACCTCTACCGAAGAGGGATTCACAAGAGCAAGGAGGGTTTACAACAAGTGGTTTCTTTCAACCACAAACAATCTCTCTTTTCTTTTCTCTTTTCTTTTCCACAAAAACAAGATCCTAAATAGATTAGGATAGGTGATAGCTCAAGTGTGGAAACAAGGTGTTTTTGGAAACCAGCAACAAAGAAAAACTACTTGGGAAATCACTTGTAAAAGATAGAAAATGAAAAACAAAACAATCTCCCAAAACCCTAGCTTTCTTTGATTTTCCAAAAACCCAAAAACAAATAAGATGAAATCTTTTTGGCTTAAAAACTCTTTTAAAAACTCTTTTAAACACTAGAGAAAGTCTGAAATTTTTAGCTCTAAAAATCTTAGCCAAAACAATGGAGAAATGGGGTATATATAGCCCCTAGGAAAAACTAGCCGTTAGGCTGATGTGGCAGCCTGACAGGCCACCGGTCGACCGGTCCGGTCGACCGCCAACGGTCAGAATTATGACCGTTGGGCAACTGCGGTCGACCGGCCCGGTCGACCCAAACAAACAGAGAGCAAAGCTCTCTTCTGCAGTCGACCGGCCCGGTCGACCCAGAAAACCAGAGAGCAGCTTCACTGCTCCGGTCGACCGGAACGGTCGACCGTCCACTGTGCCAGAAACGTGCACAGGTTTGTGCACGTCGGTCGACCGGCCCGGTCGACCGACTTCTGACCTAGTCGACTAGTCAGGGACCAAGTCGACTTGGTTGAAGCCTGGAACAGAAAATCTGATAAAAACTTGTTTTAAAATATTTTTATCTTTTACAAAACTTCCATAAAACTTGTTTTACATATTGCATTGATATTAAACATGTGATAAACATTTCTACTCAAATACCAAGCATATGAAATTTATTTTTGTTTCTTAACAAAAAATCAAGAATCAACACTTGTATTTTTCTTTCTCAAACTTGATTTTTCCAAAACATGAATAAGATAGTCAAATAAGTTTGTTTACCAAGTTAAAGCATGTATGTATATCTAGAACATATCTGATATACATAGGTATAAAGTAAACTTGTTTTGATAAACAATTCATGAAAACCAAAAACCAAATCATGAAACATGTGTGATGTGTTCACTTGAGCATATCAACTAAACTAAGCTTTACAAATGGATCTAAAACTCTATCTAAACTAGGATACCTAAGTCTTCTTGTCGATCTTCCATCTTCAAGTAGACTCGATCCCAAACGCGTGATCCTCTAAGTGCAAAGGTATGATCTTTAAGCTTTGGCACCGGAATCAACATGGAAAGCTTCTAAACTCCTTGTTGAAGCTAATCACCAACTAATATCCTGTTAATGATCTGAAACTTAGAAACACAAGAATATTAGTAAACATAACTACATGAGTTGATCATCATCAAAACTAGAGTGGAAGGCCATTGGGCCAACAGGTAATTCATTGCCAATCCGCCTATGAGATTTGGCAACATTTATTGGTCACACACGAGGGGACTTCACAAGTTAAGAGAGCTAAGATAGATCTCTTAAGGTCCCAATATGAATCCTTTAAAATGATTGATGAAGAATCTATTGATTGTATGATTACTAGATTTGCTAAAATCACCAATGCTCTTTCTTCTTTAGGTGATGACATCTCAAATGACCAAAAGGTGCGAAAAGTGATTCGGGCACTTCCTACATCATGGGAGATCAAGGCCACCACCTTGAAAGAATTGAACGACAAGGATGAGATGGACCTAATTAGTCTCATTGGGAACTTAAAGACCCATGAGATGGAAAAGAAAGCAAGAGAAGAGGCCGCTCCACTAAAGAAGAAATCTATAGCCTTCAAGTCTTCATCCACTTTTGAAGACGATGAAGAAGATGAAGAAGAAGATGAGGAGCTATCACTACTTGTTCGCAATGTGAAGAGAATGTACCGGAGAAACAAGCTCAACTTCTGAAGGAAATTTGAAGGCAAAGAGAAGAGAAGAATTATATGCTACAATTGCCGAAAACCCGGACATATCATGGCCGATTGCCCGGAGTTCAAGAAGAAGATGACCTCCTCCTTCAAGCCAAAGAAACCGGAAGAAAAGAAAGCTTACAAGGCAACTTGGGATTCGGAAACGAGTCCGAGGAAGAGGCGGATATAGCGAATATGTGTTTCATGGCAAACACACCAAAGGTAACCTCTCAACCTCTTGATGATGAAGATGATGAATTAAGTAAAGAAGTTCTTGTTCATGCCTTTGTTGAACTTTCAGAAACATATGATATTAAAAGATTGAATGCTCTAAATTGGAAAAGGAAGTTGCTTTTCTTAAAAATCAACTTGCTATTATTTTTAAAGAAAAAGATGAAATTTCTTCAAATCTCATTTCTACCCAAAATGAATTTAGTGCTTACAAAGTTGCTTGTAAAGCAAAATTTCCTAAGATTGATGAAAAAGAAATTTCTTCTTTAAAAACTAGAATTATTGTTTTTGAAAAGACTTTAAAGGATTGTGCTTTTAACACTAAGAAACTTGAAGAAATATTTTCTAAAAAGCACACCTCTCATGCTAAAGATTCACATGTTAAGATTCCTCATGCTCACACTACACATAACACTTCTCATGCTAAATCTTTTCATACTCACAATTCTCATGCTCACAAATCACACACTCACTATGCTTTTAAATATGGTAGAGTGTATAGATGCACATATTGTGGTAAGAATGGACATTTGGCTAAATTCTGTTATGATCAAGTAAATAGAACCAATAATCTTGTTTGGGTTAATGAAACTAACTCTTTAGGACCCAAGAAAATGTGGGTACCAAAATTAAGTCCTAAATTATTTGATATAGGTACACACCAAGGCTCCAAGACGTAGGGAGCGGTGGTACCTTGATAGTGGTTGTTCAAGACACATGACGTGGGACATCAATAACTTTACAACCCTATCAAGGTACGAGGAAGGTGGCTCCGTCACCTTCGGGGATGACTCCAAAGGCACTATCATCGGTATAGGTAACATTCAAATTGGTGCATCTCCTATTATAGAAAATGTTGTACTTGTTGATGGTTTGAAGCATAATTTGCTTAGTATTAGTCAATTTTGTGACCGTGGACTTAAGGTTGTTTTTGATGATTCTTCTTGCAAAATCTTTGATGTTAAAACTAATGATTGTATTCTCACCGGTTTTCGTGATGATAATGTTTATATCATTGACATGCTTAATGTGGAATGTTCTACTAAATGCTTAAATGCTTTTGATGAAAATTCTTGGCTTTGGCATAGAAGATTAGGACATGCATCTTTTGACCATCTTTCTAGGATTAATTCAAAGGAATTGGTGAAGGGTATTCCTTACTTGAAGTTTGAGAAAGACCGCATTTGTAGTGCGTGCCAACTTGGGAAACAAACCAAGTCTTCCTTCAAACTAATCAAGGATATCATGTCAACTAGACCATTAGAATTAATTCATATGGATCTTTTTGGACCAACTAAAACTAAAAGCTTAAATGGTAGTAGATATGCATTTGTTTTAGTTGATGAGTTTTCCCGATTTACTTGGGTTTTCTTTTTGGAACACAAAGATCAAACTTTTTCTCATTTTAAGATTTTCCGAAAAAGAGTTAAAAAAGATAAGGGTTTTTCGATTTTGAGAATAAGGAGTGATAGAGGTGGTGAGTTTGTTAACCAACTCTTCACGACTTATTGTGATAAAAAGGGAATTAAGCATGAAATGTCTTGTCCTAGAACTCCACAACAAAATGGAGTTGTAGAAAGGAAAAATAGAACACTTCAAGAGATGGCTAGGACAATGATAAGTGAGTATGACCTCCCTCAATATCTATGGGTCGAGGCCGTAAACACCGCATGCTATATATCAATTCGTATTTATTTATGTAAAAATTCTTCCAAAACATCTTTTGAAATGTATCATTTTAGAAAACCTAATGTTGCATATTTCAAAGTTTTTGGATGCAAGTGTTTTGTTTTGAACACTAAGGATAACTTGGGTAAATTTGATGCTAAGGCTTATGAAGCAATCTTTGTTGGATATTCTACAACTAGTAAAGCTTTAGAGTATTCAATAGATCTTCACTTACCATTGAAGAATCCATGCATGTTAAATTTGAAGAATCTAATATATTTGTTGAGAATGTTGTAGAGATTGAACCATTAGGTGATAACATGGAGAGACTATCCTTGAAGGACTCACCCGCTCAAGAAGAAAAGCTAGAATCCATTGGTGATGTTCAAGAGGATAAAGAGGAAAGCTCTCAACCGCTTCCTAAAGCTTGGAGATATGCCACAAATCATCCCAAGGAGCTCATCTTAGGTGATGCATCTAAAGGGGTAACAACTCGCTCTTAACTCCATGACCTATGTGGTAACTTTACTTTCATTTCTCATTTTGAACCCAAAAGCATCCTCGAAGCCGAGGCGGACTCATATTGGTTGCTAGCCATGCAAGAGGAACTCAATCAATTTGAGCGCAACCAAGTTTGGCACCTTGTTCCTAGGCCCCACGATAGACCAATAATTGGTACTAAGTGGATCTTTAGGAATAAGATGGATGAGTCCGGAAATGTGATTAGGAATAAGGCTTAGTTAGTGGCCCAAGGTTACACTCAAGTTGAGGAAATTGACTTTGAGGAGACCTTTGCACCCGTAGCACGGCTTGAAGCCATACGGATGACACTAGCTTTTGCATCTTTCAAAAATTTTAAACTTTTTCAAATGGATGTGAAAAGTGCATTTTTGAATGGTTTTATAAATGAAGAAGTTTATGTTGAACAACCTCCCGGTTTTATTGATCATGTTCGTCCTAATTTTGTTTTTAAACTTGATAAAGCTTTGTATAGATTGAAACAAGCTCCAAGAGCTTGGTATGAAAGGCTTTCTAGTTTTCTCATTTCAAATGATTTTATTAAAGGCAAAGTAGATACAACACTATTCGCTAAGCAAGTTTATAATGACATTTTAATTGTGCAAATTTATGTTGATGATATAATTTTTGGTTCTACTAATGAGTTTTTATGCAAGGAATTTGAAAAGGTTATGCAATGTGAATTTGAAATGTCTTCAATGGGTGAGCTTAATTTCTTTCTTGCACTCCAAATCAAGCAATTGCAAGATGGGAACTTCATATGCCAAGCCAAATACGCAAAGGAACTCGTAAAGAAGTTTGGGCTTGAAGACTCTAAAGTTTGCAACACTCCCATGGCAACTACAACCAAGCTTGATAAGGATGACCAAGGTAAAAATGTTGATATTAAATTGTTTAGAAGTATGATAGGTAGTCTTTTTTATTTAATGGCAAGTAGGCCGGACATCATGTTTAGTGTGTGTCTTTGTGCTAGATTTCAATCGTGTCCTAAAGAATCCCATTTTATTGCGGTAAAACGCATTATTCGTTATATTAAGGGAACGATTGGAATGGGTCTATGGTATCCGAAAACCGGAGATTTCTCAATGACAAGTTATTCGGATGCCGACTATGCGAGTTGTAGAGTAGATAGAAAGAGTACTAGTGGGACATGTCAATTTCTTGGTAATTGTCTTATTTCATGGTCCTCTAGGAAACAAAATTCCGTAGCTCTCTCAACCGCCGAGGCGGAGTATGTTGCCGCGGGGGCTTGTTGTGTACAAGTCCTTTGGATGAAACATACTCTCCTTGATTATGATTTGCATTATAACCATATAAAAATATTTTGTGATAATACTAGTACTATTCATATGACTAAGAATGCAAATCAACATAGTAAGACCAAGCACATTGAGATTAGATATCACTTTCTTAGAGATCATTTTGAGAAATGAGATATAGATATTGATTATGTTTCTACGGATTTGCAACTTGCCGATATTTTCACTAAACCACTTGATTTTGCTAGATTTTCATTCATTTGTGGTAAACTTAATGTTTGTGTTATTGAATAAAAATGTTTTCTTAACCCTTTTTGATGTATAATAAAAGGGGGAGAATGAGTTTATGTATGGTTATATGAGTTCATATGGTTTTGGTTCCATATGAGTTTATATATGTTTTTGGTTTCATATTGTGTTTTCATGAATTCTTGTAATTTATGTTTAAGTGTTTTGCAAGTATTTTATATCTCATGATGTTTATGGTTTTTGGTTTCATGATGTTTACTTGCAAATTCAAATTACATTGTTTGGTATTTATATCTCATGATGTTTATGGTTTTTGGTTTCATGATGTTTACTTGCAAATTACAAATTACATTGTTTTACTTTGTTTAATATAGCATAATTTGAGGGGAGCTTTCTCCTCCCCTATATTTTTGTTTATAGCCTATTTGTTTTGTCATCATCAAAAAGGGGGAGATTGTTGGCCCAAAAGGTTACACTCTCCATTTGTTTAAAGTTTTGATGATAACAAAATAAGTAAGAGCTATTTGATACTAATTAGTTTATTTAAGATAAGTTTCAGGTTAGTACCATATTTGGAGGCCATTGCTTAGCTATTGCAAGAACTTCTAGGTTCATGAAGTAAAGAAGGCGTTTTGCACATCAAGGAAGGAACATAGAAGAGAAGGCTCTAGCAAGGCATTGCATGGCTCAAGACTTCAAGATTGCTCAAGATAATTTATTAGATTTGTTTTTACTTTAGAGTTTTGTTAAAGAATAGTGAATAGGTTTAAAGCTCTATCATACACGTTTTTGTGCACATCTCATATTCAAATATATTTCCTATAATATGTACAAAAATAGTTTGTATACAATCTTCAGCCTACAAACTCCTTTTTATCCATTAAATATATCTCTATTCAAAACTATTTTGTTAAAAATAGATTTCTCCTCAAAAATCTGTTTTTATTTTGGCTTTTGACCTGAGCCGGTCGACCGCCAGGGTCGACCGACCCTATGTCAGGTCAAGCCGGTCGGCCGACCCAGTCGACCGGGGTTCTGGCAGCAGTGCGTATCAGTGTGCACGTTTCACGGTCGACCCGGACTGTCGACCGAGACATGCCTGACTGACAGACTTCTGCTCTCTGTATTTTTGGGTCGACCGGGCGGTCGACCGTCAGCCTGCAACGGCTATTTTTTTGAAGTAGCGGTCGACCGGGCCGGTCGACCGAGGTAGCCGTTTGAACAGTAACGGCTATTTCCTAAGCTGGTTTATTTTTTGTCCTTTTCTCACTTAAGTGTGTTTAAATGACATGTTTTGATTTTAATACTTTCTGATTAGCCTTAAATATGTTTTATCTCTAAACACTAGCCCTCTCCTATAAATAGGGGTGTTTAGGGAGAGGTTGGTTACTAGAAAATTATCAAAATTTTCACAAGTTTAAGGCATTCAAAAAGACTTGGTTTCTTGGTTTTTGTGCTGAAATTCTCTCTCATTTTCTGAATTGTTTTCAAGAACTCTCTGATTTCTTTTTCTTTTCTCCTTGCACACAAGAGCTTCATTCCTACTCATTGTTCTCTAAGGACCTTTGTAAGGAAAGAGAATTTTTCAAAGAGAGAGTTTGTGGTCTTTTACTACTAAGAGATTGCTTGTACTTGAGATTGTGGAGTTGGGTACTCCGGTGTATTTGTGACATCTTTGTGATAGTGGAAGTGGTTGGAATCCTTCTGGGGAAGGCGGGGAAGTAGAGCTGGGTGCTCGAACCTCGATAATAATTCTCGGTGTTTGCGTTTGGTTTACTTGTTCTTATTTCTTACTCTATTTTCATTGCTCTTATTACTTGCTCTCTATATTCATTGCTATATTCACTTGCTTTGTGAGATTGTTGCATCATAATTTTTAAATTGTGCATTGATTAGCATTATCACCTATTCACCCCCCCTCTAGGTGATTTTCAGAGAGGGGAGGAGCTCACCGCCTCCCCTTCCTCCCTCCTCATGGCGCCGCTAGATCTGGCGGCAGTGACAAGGAGGGAGGAAAGGGAGGGAGGGGAGTGGGCGACCCTGCCTCCTCTCCGTCTCCTCTCTCTCTCTCTCTCTCTCTCTCTCTCTCTCTGTTTCTTCTTTTTCTTTTTTGCAAGCACGCCGATGGAAGGAGGGAGGAGGGGACTGGTGGAGGTGGGGGCCGGCGGAGGAGGCGGCTAGTGGAGGAGGGCGAAGGGCAACTGTAGAGGAAGGAGGAAAAATTCTTTAGTTAAAATTAATTATGTAAATTAAGAAAATTCAAAGTTAAATTGATTAACTACGTCACGTGCCCTCTTTAACGGCAAAATAAATGACGTTAGCTATCAGGGGGTATATTTGTAAATTTTTGTAGCATATGGGTGTTTGATGTAACACCCCCAATAGTACAGGGAAGTTTTCCATAATTAACCTAATAATAATATTCGATACATGTGCGTATATATAAAAATATATCGAGCTTATTCAAACTAAATTAAGTGAGCAGACCAAGCTCGATTTCCACCCGTTTATAAGTTCAAGTTCAATTTTGGGCAGGACTTCGGCTTGTTTGTTACTCGACCCCACCCCAATCGAACTAAATATCGAGCCAAACCTGAACTGTTTGCGTGGCTCCTTTGATTTGATACCCGAACTAGTGCACATATTTTCTTGTTATAGGTCGCTCAGGATCTTTATTTAGACAGTTGTGATGAAATCAGCTCGATCATGATGTTGATAAGAAATTCAAGCTTTCATTGTTATTTATTTAAAGAATTACTTTTCTAAGTCAAATTTACTATGACTTGCTAGCTTAAGAGTTAATGGTTTGAAGTAATCATTCTACTGAATTTCCAAGGTTCATCCAGTAACATAATATTATTCTGAATTGTAATCAAATCAGATAGATGTTATCTTAACTCAAGTTTTCTAAATCGAGTCTAACTCGAGGTTCAACAACATGAGAGTCTGTATATAACTAATGTGGGGGTTGGGGGGGGTGGGGGTGGGGGGGGGGGGGGGGGGGGGGGGGGGGGGGGGGTGAGCCCCGCAATTAATAATATGGGGTTAGATTTGAACAAGAAAAATTGAGTTAGAGACACATTATTCATCTTTTTTTTTTTTTTTGGTTTGAGAATGACTCTAAAGCCTAGCTAAACAATGTCCATGGTTAGGAATAGAATATGAGAGTGACAGTTGAAAGTGAGTGTTATTTGTTATTGTCGGAGAGAAGATGAAAATTGAAGTTTTCAAATCCAATTAGATATACCCGAAGTGGTGCCTCTTGGATAGAGGATTAGAAGAGTATCTCACTGTAAAAAGAAAAAAACACAAAAGTTAAAATTCTGAGACAGTGAAAAATACTAAGGGTTGAAGCTCAAGCGCGGGTCTCAACACATGAGACTCGCGTCCGAAGGGTGAAAATGCGAGGCACAGGCGAAGTCCGCGTCTGAATTTCAAAACTGAAACTTAAAAAATTCTAAGTGTTAAGACTCAAACGCGAATCTCAAATTCTTGAGACCCATGTTCAAAGTCTCAAAACGCGAGACTCATCAGACCCGCGTTTTATTCATAAATGTGAGGGTCATATTGATAAAACAAAAACGCAGTCTCATCAAACCCGTATCCATTTCATCAACGCGAGAATCCCGTTCAAAAATCAAATGCGGGCTTGATGAGCTCTGCGTTGATTGTTCAACTTCAAAAGATGTTCAAGAGATAGAGTCTCTTCGAGTTCAACAATGGAGAAATCCATTTTCACCTGAAATGGAGGCCTCCTGAGGAGGAGAACCACCCAAAGTGGTTGAAGTGGCGGAGACGCTTGATGAAGAAGCTGAACCAATTTCAATAGTTAAAATCTCTGTAAAGATTTGAAAAAGCTTGAAAACTTATGGGTTCTTAAAGCTCAAGAGCTTTTATTCAAACGCGAGTCTGGAGGTAAATGGTAGTCAAATGAATTGATTGTTGAAAGGCACCGGTCTTTTTATAGGCCATTCAATGACCACGATACGCGACGTAGATCTCAAGCTCAACCTGAGCTGAACATGCGTCATTTGGGGAAGCTCGTGTCTCAGAAGGCATTTGTGTCCAGAGCCATCCAACGCGACCTTCGCGTTTCAAACGCAACAATCAACCAGGGTCATGTCTTCATCAAATGAGAGTCACGTCTTCATCAATGAAATTAACGTCCAACGATACAAAACGTGACAGTCGTGTATCTTATGAGAGCCACGTTTTCTCTTAAGTACAAGGAGTATGTTTTTGCTTTTGTAATCAATTCAACAGTTCACTGACAAAAAAATCGATGATTCACCCAGTTCAACAATATATCGACAAAATAAATCAGAGCTCAGATAAGTTCTAGACTGCATTTCTAGAAACTTATCATGATCTTCTCTGAGAGCTTCAGGCAGTTTAACAATACACTCACGAAGACCAGAATTAAAACATGATCAAGCTCTGAGAATTTTAAAAGATTGCCAATCCAATCACGAAAGCCCAAGTTAATATGTAGTCCAAAGAATTACAAAATCCTTTCCAGTCAACCAAAGAGTTTTGAAAACTTTGACGAAAATTCTGTAGGCTGTTTAAAAATTACTGAAGACAAAGCCTAAAACACAAGCCTTATGTCAACGCGAAGGTCGCGTTTTAACTCAAATGCGAACGTCGCACTTCATCAACAACAAAACACGAGGGTCATGTTCTGTACTAAACGCGATGGTCGTGCTGCTCTTCAAAATGCGGGCCCCAAAGTCGCGTTTCAATATCAAAACGCAAGTTTGAGTAGCTTCGTGTTTCAACTTTAACGTGAGCTTGTGAGTTCCGTGTTTCAACAAGGACGTGAGCTTGTGAGCTTCGCGTCTCAACATCAGAGTGAGGTCCGCGTCCAGCGCGAGACCTGCGTTTCTGCTACAATAGACAATAGTTACTGGGTTTAATTAACATCCACTTTCTCCCCACGTAATGGGACATAAATCCCATTATGAAGAGATTTAAAGGGGTAGTTATACCCCTGAATTCTCCTATAAATAGCTATGAATAGCTAAGGAAAATGCGTTTGCAGTTTAGAGAGTTTAAGAGAGGAAAAAGAGAGAAGACTCTTTACAAACTTACTGAGTCTAAGTTTTATAATCTCTTTGAGAGTTTTGACAACTGATGAAAGTTTTATACTTTACCAGTGTGTTTTCAGTGAGAGCAAGAAAATCTAAAGATCAAGCTTTCACTTTGGCTCGTCAACGGAGGACAAGATTTACTCTTACAGCTACACACAGAACTTGATACTAAACAAATGGGAGATTTAACCATTCTTTTCACTTCTACAATCGGATTTTTCATCCTTTGTAATTTTCTTTGCAATGAATTAAAGATTTTACATGTTAAATTTTTCTGGTCCCACAAAGGCTAGTTGTGAAGGGGTTTCAACAACGAGAAGGTATTGACTTCAATGAGATTTTCTCTCATATTGTGAAACTAAGTTCCATTAGATCTGTGCTCAGTATTGTGGCAGCAGAGAACTTAAATCTGGAAGAACTAGATGTTAAGACCGCGTTTCTCCATGATGATTTGGAGGTGGACATTTACATGTCACAGCCACAGAGGTATATCATGCCCAGGAAGGAGCAGTTGGTTTGCAAGTTAAAGAAAAATTTTTATGGCTCAAAGGCTGTGGTATCTGAAATTTGACTGATTCATAGTGAGCCGTGATTTCACAAGACTGGAGGCTGATCATTGCTACTATTTCCAATAGTTCGAGAATTCCTATATCATGCTACTGTTGTTGTACATGATATGCTTGTTCCTGGGCCCAGCACGAAGGAGATTATGAATCTCAATGTTAGGTTCGCAGAAAATTTCCCAATGAAGGACTTGGATCTGACGAAGAAAATTCTTGAAATGAGGATCAACAGAGAGAGAAAAAGGCTATTGAAAGTGTCATAAACCGAGTACGTGAAGAAGGCGCTGAAGATGTTTAACATGACAGATGCTAAACTTGTTGGCCCAGAGGCCTTCCACTCTAGTTTTGATGATGATTAACTCATGTAGTTATGTTTACTAATAATCTTGTGATTTTAGTTTCAGATCATTTAGCAAGATATTAGTTGGTGATTGCTTCAAAAAGAGGAGTTTGGAAGCCTTCACTTGGTGATCCCCGAGCCCGAGCGTCAAGATCATTCATAGCCATGCTCGTTGGATCACGGAGTTTGGATCGAGTCGACTTGAAGATGAAGATCGTCAAGAAGACTTAGGTATCCGTAGTTTAGTTTAGTGTGTTTTAGATCCATTTGTAAAGATAAGAATAGTTGATATGCTCAAGTGCACAATACACACACGTTTTATGTTTTGATATTTTTAACAAAACATATTTTTGGATTTAAAGACAAAAACTATGATATATATATGTTTCATGTATATTGGACTTATGTCCATATGCAACATGCTTCAATGTGTTTAAATATCATGTTTTTGTATTTCAATGAGTTTTAGGAAAAATCAGATTTCCTATTGAAAAATCCAAGTTTGATAAAATACATGTTTTTGTTTTTTGGTAAAAATGATAAAATACAAAAATGGTTTCATATGCTTGATATTTGAGTTGAAATCTTTATCACATGTTTATATATCAATGCAAAATGATAAAACTATTTTTGTGGATTTTTAGAAGATTTACAAGATTTATTAGAATATTTTTTTAACATGTTATTCTGACCCAGAACAGTGGCTGACAGGCCAGGTCGGTCGACCGCACGGTCGACCGAACCAAGGTCCGGTCGACCGGGCGGTCGACCGACGTGCACAGCCTTGTGCACGTCTGGCAGACACAGTGGTCCGGTCGACCGGGCGGTCGACTGTACCAGAGAGCTTTGCTCTCTGTATCTGGGCGGTCGACCGGGCGGTCGACCGGGCTGCTCCAACGGTCATATTTATGACCGTTGGCGGTCGACCGGGCGGTCGACCGTCAGCCTGTCAGGCTGACAGATCAGCCTTAACGGCTATATTTTGGAGAGGCCTATAAATACCCCATTTCTTGGGGGTTTTAACTAAGATTTTTAGAGCCAAAATTTCCAGACTTTCTCTACTGTTTTAAACAAGTTTTCAAAAGAGTTTTGTGCCAAAAAGATTTATCTTTGTATTGTTTTAGTTTTTTGAAAAATCAAAGAAAATAGTATTTTGGGAGATTTGTGTTTGTTCTTCATTTCTATTATCTTCAAGAGTTTTCTCAAGATTATTTCTTTGAGTTTTTATTTTCCAAACACCTAGTTTTTCCACACTTGAGCTATATCACCTATCCTATTCTATTAGGATCTTTGTTTTGTGGAAAAAGAGATTGTTTGTGGTTGAAAGATACCACCAAGTTGTAAACACCCTTACTTTTGGTTTGTATCCCTCTTAGGTAGTGGTGATTGGTTGTTGTTTGGCTACGGGCCTACCCCTCGGTTGTGAGGCGGTGTTTAAGAGAGGAGTTCGGTACTCCCTTGTTGTAAAAATCCTCCTCGGTGGAGGTTCCCTTGGTGGGAGTCCTCGGTGGACAAGATAGTGGATTAGAAATCCTTCTCGGTGAAGGCGGGGACGTAGAGCTAGGGGCTCGAACCTCGAAACATATTCTTGTGTTTGCGTTTGATCCATTATCTCTCTAACTCTCTCTCTTTTATTTGTGTTGTGCATCATTCATATCATTCATATCTATTTGCTTGTGTTGTGCCTTGCATTATTTCATATTGTTCATCTTTATATGCTTGGCTTGCTTGTGTGTGCCACACTTGCACTTAACCACAAGAGCTTCATATAGCACCTCAACCCTTATCTAGGGGAATCAAGATAAGTTAGTCCAGAGCCCTTCACGGGGAATTCGGCTACACTTGTTGGTTGTATTAAGTGTGTTGCAAAATTATTTTTAGCTTCCGCATTCTTCCGCATTTAGTTTCTAGATTATCACTATCACCTATTCACCCCCCCTCTAGGTGATTTCAAAACTTCTGAATGTTCCATTCTGAGGTCATTTCAATCTCTCAGAGGCATAAATTTCGATGACAGAAGATGAGAAGGCTCTCATATCGAATATACCTGGGCAGCCTGTTGTATGCTATAGTCTGCACGAAACCAAACATTACTCAAGCAATGGGAGTTATCAGCATATACATAAGTAAACTCGGGAAGGAGCACCGAAAAGCTGTCAAGTGGATCTTGAGATATCTGAAGGGGAGTTTAGATATGGCATTGTGCTATGAAGGTGTGAACTTTTAGCTACTGGGATATGTTGACTCCGACTTTTCGGGTGATGTTGACAGTCATAGGAGTTCCACTAGTTATATTTTCACTTTGAAAAGTGGAGCTGTGAGCTAGATATCGAGACTGCAAAAGGTAGTCACTTTGTCGATGATAGAGGCCGAGTATGTTGCTGCGATAGAAGCTTGCAAGGAGCTGATATGGCTGAAGGAGCTCGGGAAGGAGCAGAAGGCTCTGTCACTGCACAGTGATAGCCAAAGCGCAATTGACCTTGTAAATAATCTGATCTATCATGACAGAACCAAGTACATTGATGTGCGATACCACTTCATCCACAAGCTGTTGAAGGATGGTGCGTTCTCTCTTCTGAAGATACACACAAGTCAGATCTAGCAGATATGTTGACCAAGATGGTCACTGTGGAGAAGCTGAGAAGTTGTTTGGCTATTGTAGGTTTTAAAGAGTAAGATCCAGAGTTGAGTCGAAATAAATACCACTATCAGTCGAGAGTCGAGAAAGAGAGAGATAGGGTGCTATTGCTATGTTAATAATCAGTCTCTAAGTGAGAGATTGTTAAGTTGTGAAGCCTAATAATTGCCTTGGCGAATCATTGCTGCGGGAGTCGGGATCTCGGAGCGAGATCGGAGCACTTCGCGCCACAGCGTTTGGACGAGTTCAAAGTTTCAGCTGACGACAAAGTACGAGTGAAAGGGTGTTCAGAGCGGCTAAGTCTTCGGAGTCATAGTCCCCGAGGATGGTGGAGCCTCTAAGGTAGAAGTTCACTCAGAAGCATCTAGTCAGAGGAAGGCACTTCAAGGCATGTGTTTGCTGAAAGCGGCTCAGTTCAGAAGTGGTCCAGTTCAGAAGCGGTCCAGTCCAGTCTGAAAACTTTTTTGCCAATGAAACTTGGAAAACACGTCAAGAGTTGTTTAGTAATTTTATAACTTGTAACTCTAATTATCTCTATAAAAGAGGATGCACCGTCATTAAGGTTGATGATGAAGATTGAGAGCTATTATATAGAGCGTCTGTGAGTTTCTCTTTCTCCTTCTTTGTAATCTCTCGATAATAGTGAATTTGTGATAGGCTTCGTGATTTTTTTCTGTTTTGAGTTTTTCACGTAATTTTTGGTGTTCTCTGTGTGTTATCTTATGATAGATCTGCGATCTTTTTTCCTTTTCTTTGATCTGATCTGTTCTTGTTTATCGTGATCGTGAAAGCACTTGCCCCAAACAACACTTGCAAAATTGCATGCATGGTATATAACTTTAATGGTTTTATGAGTGCAAAAATAGAAAATAGCGAAAATATTAAGTCTATTTTTCAAGAGGACGTATTGCATCCATCAGAACACCAAAAGCGACAGGAGTTGATGGTTTGAAGTAATGTTTCACTAAATTTCTTAGGGTAATCTTCCATTGAATTTCTAAGGTTCATCCAGTAACATAATATTATTCTGAATTTGTGCTCAAATGAGATAGATTTTAATTTGACTCAAGTTTTTTAAATTAGTCTAGCTCAAGGTTCTACAACATGAGAGTCTCTGTCTGAGTGGTTTAAACTAGAAAGATTGAGTTAGAAAATCATTATTCACCCGTTTTTTTTTGGTTTGAGCTCTAAAGCATGTCTAAACAGTGCCCATGTTTGGGAATAGAATATGAGAAGAAACTTGAAAGAGAGTTTTATTTGTTATGACAAATCATCACACCCGGAGAGAAAAAAGTGAAGACATAAATATGGACTGAGACATATCTAACCTAAAAACTTAAGTCTGTAGGTAGAGAGTCAACTTTCTATTTATGCTAATTTTTTTTTTTTTTTACTGAAGTGAGATTATTCAGATCATATATAACTCAACAAATTTTTTCTCCTTTTATGCATGATGCTCATAGGAATTACAGGGCAAATAAATCTCTCAAGGCAAGAGGGCAAACACAAGTCCAACATGTAGGTGGAGATATCAATTGCATGGATAACTCAGACAGACATGTGTAGGGAGAGAGAAGATAAAATTGTATGATGAAGTTTCTTAAACTCATCAGGAAATATAGTGCAGAGATCGGAAGCCAAAAGGAGTGAGAACGACGCGAGAACGCAGTTTATGTCAGACAATCAGCAGGGCCGATCGACTGTCCGGTCGACCGGTATGCACAAACATGCACAGGGTAGCTCAGTCGACCAGCCTGTCGACCATAGTAGGAGAACGGTCGACCGCTCGGTCGACTGACTGATATGACGAAACTCTCGGTTAGACACGGTCGACCGAGCGGTCGACCGGGTGCTTGGGTCGGTCGACCGCCCCGTTGACCAACAGGCGTATCTGGGTGCGGATCTGTCTCTCCTTTTAGGATTTGAACTTTGTTTTTGAATTAGAGATGAATCCAATTGGGGTTTCCTAAATTCCTGGGTCTCTTTGGCTATAAATAAAGGGGCAGAGCCCTCTTGAATTGTATACAAGGTACACATTGCATTGGTTATTGAATCAATAAGATCTCTCTCTCCCTTGCCCCGAGGACGTAGGCAAATTGTCGGACCTCGTTAAATATTGTGTTTGCTTTCTCTATTGTTTGTTGTTCTTATTATTCTTGAGGTACTTCTCTGCTGCATCTATTGGGTTCCTAGATGGTTGTTGTCCGCGCGCAACAAGAGGTATCAGACGTCCCAGGTTCATCGTGGGATCATGTGTCAATTTCAAAAGCATTGGTTGCTGTTTGACGGAGATCATGTGTCGATTTCGGAGCAGCATTGGGACTGTATTTGCTTTATCTAGTGTGTTTTATCTAACTCTGTTTGCTTTCGCATTATTTTGGGGGAACCATTGAGAAGATGGCCGGAGATAGTACATATACGATGAAATCCATGAACCTACATCCGTTAAAGATTAATGTGGTGAAGTTCAATGGCAAGAATAACTTCGATATGTCGAGGTGTGAGGTGATGGATGCACTGACAGTATCAAACCTCGAGACGCTCTACGATTGGAGAAAAAGCGTGATTCTACTTCTGAATAAGATTGGGACACGATGAACTGAACAGCGTGTGATTTGATCAGGTCTTGTTTGATACAAAACATCAAGTATCATGTGATATATGAAACATCTGTAAGGCAGTTGTGGGAGATTCTGAAGAAGAAGTATCTAATGAAGAGCATTGAATCGCGACTTAATTAAAGAGGAGGCTTTATCGCTTCCAGATGAAGAGAGGACTCTCTGTTGATGAACACATGAACAGCTACACCAAGCTTCGTACAGATCTAGTTAATGTGGAAGTCAATATTGATGAAGAGGATAAGACAGTGATTCTTTTGAATTCTCTTCCGGACGAAGAGTATAAGACCTTTACTCTTACCTTGATCAATGGTAGACAAGTACTTAACTATAATGAAGTGTCGGTTACTCTTGTAAACTATGAAGTAAGGAAGTAAGATATGTTGTCTTCTCATGGGCAGAGGCGTTGGCGGTAAGAGGCAGAGGTTCAAATAGGAAGGGCAAAGGTGATCGTGGGAGATCGAAGTCCAGGCCAGGTTTTAGATATCTGAAGAAGAACCAGTGCACGTTCTGCAAAGATCTAGGGCACTGGAAAGTTGATTCTCCAAAGGCCAAAGGTAAGAAGTAGTCAAAGACTGAGGCAACACTCGTACGAGTGGTCAGTACTCACGCCAGCACTTCACAGGTAGGTGAATTAGACTCAGACTCATCAGTATTCTCTTTCTCTGTTACTACTCCTACATTGATTACTCAGGAGATGCTAAGTGGATGTTAGATACTGGAGCTACCTACCATGTGTGCCTGAACAGGAAATGATTTTTTAGCTTCGAGAAGCTAGACAAATGTTCAGTTATCATGAGTGATGATCGCCCATGTAACATGGAAGGTATAGGAACAGTCCAGATCAAGATGTTCGATGGGATGATTAAAGAATTGAAAGAAGTGAGGTATGTACCTCAACCTAAGAGAAATCTTATCTCTATTGGTGCTTTGAAAACATTGGGTCTTGAGGTATCAATAAAGGATGTAATTCTCAAGATGACCAAAGGCTCAATGGTGGTTCAGAAGGGCGTCCGCTAGAATATCTCTACTACTTGAAGGGTAGTACTGTTACCGGACAGGTGGCGACTCTACTGATACAGAAGATGACTCGACCAGGCTATGGCATATGAGGTTCGGACACACAGGTGAAAAGTCTTTGCAAGCTCTTGCAATGTAAGAACTATTGAAAGGTGACAAAACCTGCAAACTGGATTTCTGTGAACATTGTGTCATCGGAAAGAAGACTAAGGTGAAATTCGGCACAATGAATCACTGCACCAGAGGGATTCTGGATTATATTCACACCGATATTTGGGGACCTCCCAAGACTGCATCTATTGGAGGTAACCACTACTTTGTGACTTTCATTGATGACTATTCGGGCGATGTTAGGTATATACCATGAAGCACAAAGGGAAAGTCCTAAAATTATTTATGGAGTGGAAGAATAATTTGGAGAAAAGCACGAGAAGGAAGATCAAGATCCTCCGGTCAGATAACGGAGGTGAGTATAAGTCTAATCCTTTTCTAAAGTTATGTCGTGATGAGGGCATAGACAGATACTTCATAGTAAAGAAAATACCGCAACAAAACGGGGTAGCAGAAAGGATGAATAAGATTTTGCTAGAGAAGGTCCGTTGTATGTTATCTAATGCCGGATTATCAAAGAACTTTTGGGTCGAGGCCTTGGCATATGCTTACTATCTCGTCAACAGGTGGCCTTCATCTGCGATAGGAGGTAAAACTCCTCTAGAGCTTTGGTCTGAGAAAGTTGCTCAGAACTATGATTCACTAAGGGTATTTGGTTGTCCGGCCTACTACCATGTTAAAGAAGACAAGTTGTCCCAAGAGTAAAGAAAGGAGTGTTCGTAGGATTCAAGAGAGGAATAAAATGTTACAAGATTTAGGATCCTAAGAACAGATAATTTATTCTCAGCAGAGATGTCACATTGATGAGGGTTCAATGTTGAAATCTGCAATTTCTCAGCAGGTGGAGATTGAAAGGACCAATGAGGTATTGCAGTAGGTGGAGAGTGATGCTACTTCACCATCTCTAGAAAGGTCAGTATCTTTGGAGATCATACCTACGGTGATACATGGTAGTGATCAAGTAGCCGAGCAGGATGCTGATGA
The DNA here is from genome assembly GCA_038442645.1 of Agave tequilana. NCBI lineage: Eukaryota > Viridiplantae > Streptophyta > Magnoliopsida > Asparagales > Asparagaceae > Agave > Agave tequilana. The sequence goes on from JAVJIF010004743.1 coordinate 39,479, forward strand.
TGATGAGGATCAAGGACAGATTATAGGTAATGTCCATAAATCCATTGAGGTTGGAAGACTCAGAAGAAATTCATGCAAATGAAGTTGGCTCAGTACAAATATAATTGTGGCCTATGCTCTCGCAGTCATTGAAAAGTCAATCCTGTCTGCATATAGGGAAGCTAAAATCAGTTCAGAGTCGAAGATGTGGAAGGATGCCATGGAAGAAGAGATGAGTTGTCTACATAAAAATGACACTTGGGAACTGATAGAGTTGCCCAAAAGAAAGAAGGCAATTGGCTGTAGGCAGGAATATGCAAAGAAACATGGATCTCTCAAGGAAAATAATGTACATTCCAAAGCCAGGTTGGTGGCGAAAGGCTACGTTCAATGAGAAGGCATTATTTACAATGAGATATTCTCTCCTGTTGTAAAGCACTCATCAGTTTGAATTTTGCTATGGCTGGTAGCACAGTATGAGTTGGATCTTGACCAGCTCGATGTGAAGATCGCCTTTCTCCATGGCGATCTTGATGAGAAGATCTATATGACTCAGCCGATGGAGTTCAAAACTGCAGGTAAAGAGAATATGGTATGCAAGCAGAAGAAATCGCTGTATGGATTGAAACAATCTCCAAGCAAGAGGTACAAGCATTTTGACAGCTTCATTAGAGGAAAAAGGTACACACGCAGCCATTATGACCCATCTGTGTATTAGAACAAGCTACCGGAGGAGAGTACATCTATCTACTGTTATATGTAGATGATATGCTTATCGCTTCTAAAAGCAGAACCATAATTGATAAATTGAAGAAAAACTTGTCTTTCCAGATGAAGAATCTTAGTGAAGCGAAGAAGGTGCTAGGCAAGGAGATTAAGCGAAACCGAAGGAGTGGTAAGGTAAGCTTGACACAAAATGGGTATTTACAAAAGGTACTTTAGAGGTTCAACATCGATGGAGATACGAAATCTGTATGTACACCATTGGCTCCTCATTTTAAGTTAAAAATCACTATATCTCCAACTACTATTGAAGAACGTGAATACATGATTCACGTGCCGTGTAACGGTCCCAGTTAATAATTTTCATTCAGGTTACAATCATCACAGATCATCCTTAATTCAGGCGTAGGACCCATAAAGATACAATACTTACATTCAAAAGACATCAGCTGGCTCTATACTTTATATCAATATCCACTTTAATAGCATGTATGATCTTAACACAATTTAGCATTTCCAACACATTTGGTCCAACAACTCATTAGAAAACATAGTCTAATATATTACTATTTTAAAAGATAATACAGGGTTTGAGTCTAACACCAAGCACTTCAATATTTACAAGTTCATAGCAAACATCCAAATAGAAGTTATGCATAGTTTTCTACAATCATATACATATAAAAAGCAGAAACTAAAAAGGGTGAAATGTCTCCGTTGACACATATCCCGCATATATTGCCATTAAGCGGGTCCCTTACCTTTGTCCAAACCTGAAGGTGGTAATAAAAATAGAGTGAGCTTGACAGCTCAGTGAGTAAAATAATATTTATGCATGTCCATTAAGTACGTCTATTTGGACTTTATCATCAGGTTGGCAATTGTATTTTTATACCATTTGTGTAAATTTTTAGGTATTAGCTGAAGTCCCAACCAAAACACAGTAACTGTAATATCCCTAATTAGTAATACTGTATTTTTATTTTCCTACAGCATTTATTCTGCTCTACTAATTATTTTATTAAGATTATCAATTTAAAGTAATTTATTACTTCTTCTTGTAATTATTATTATATTAAATAAGCAAATTATTTTAAGATGAGAAATGGTAATTTGGCCTTATATGTATATTTAGCATTATTAGGTATTATTATTATTACCTATTATTATTATCATTATTCTTATTATTATTACTACCTTTATTATTTCCTATTCTTTTCCATATTTCCCTTACCCATGAGCCTATGATCCTTATATCCTTGATCCTACCATAGACCCAATACCCAAACCCATATTATATTTCCTAATCTAAACTAAAAACCTAATTAATAATTCCTAATCTAATCTCCTTCAGCAACCGCCGCCTCCCCTTGCGCCATCACCAAGATCCCCGGCCATGGCGACATCATCTCCACCATGGAAGCCCGAGCAACCCTCTTTCCAGGTTGCGTAGCCCCTCCTCCTTGGCCTGGCCGTCCCTCTCCCTTCAGCAGCGCTGCAAGACTCCACCGGATCCGGCAACAGCAACCCCAACATCCAACCATGGCAGATCCAGCAGGCCACGGCAACACCACCATGCGTGAGTTCCCCCTCTCCTCCGGCGGATCCAGTAGCAGCGACAGCCCGAGCAACTCCCTCCAATCCGGCGAAGCCACGCGACGACGGCAGCAGCCCAGGTCTGCCTACCCCATTGCCGTGAGCCCCAATAGCACGACGGCAGGCCAAGCTTCCTCTCTGTTGCCTGGGTTATATTCATATGTGCGGCAACATCCACCAATGCCCAACCGTGAGCACCAGCAGTCCCAAATTCCCCATTGGCCGTGAGCTTTCTTCACCTCATGTATTCGGTTCTCACATAGGTTTTTATATTCATGGTGATTGGGTATTAATATGTATGTACTTAAATTAATGTGGTGAATTTAGTTGCTTGGGAATAAATTGGTTGTAGTTATGTACCTTGTTTTCAGTAAGATGTCTCTTTTAAAGTGTAGTTCATGACAACAACCAAGCATCGAGCCTCCCCATTGGCCAAGCCAACGTGGTGAGCTCCTCTCTCTCTCCATTATATAATTGCATGTATGTGAACTTAATTTATATGTACATATGTTATAATTTACATATGTAGTGATTTTGATTCATGTGTTTTATTGTGTGTGGGATATCTTAACTCCGAACCATTTTCGGGCCCTCCGCGGGACGCCGTTGATCGACGTCGGCGAGCGTGAAGACACCCCACGCCCTTCACGGCGAGTTGCTCTATCCAACGACACCCTCCGCGGCACCGTACGCCTCCGTTGGTGCGCCGCAAATCGGCTCGAGGTTAGCTTTACATTTTACTGTGTGATGGCATTTGTGTAATAATTGAAAAGTTATATAAATGTGTGAGATTGTGTGTGTGTGCGTGAGTGCTTTGGGTTTTTGCATGCATGCATGAGTGAGTTTTATTAAAGGTATTTTTATATTGTTTTAATGAATTACATGTTAATAGATTAGTGTGGGTTATCATGTGTGTCTACATTATGTGCATGTATGGGTGTTATAGATACTTATTTGTGCATGCATATTAATTAATATGTATAGGTATTTATAGTTAATAATAGATATTTATTAATTTAGATATTTATTCATGGTATATAATTATGCATGAATTTATTCTTTAATCATTTATGTGAATATTTAGTGATTAATAAATGGGATTTAATTAAATTGGATATGTTTGTATTAAATTAATGTATATAGGTATATGGGTAATTATGCATTAGTATATATGTAAGTATATAATATGTAGGCATGTTTATATACATGTATTGTTGTGTATACTTGTATACGTATGTGTACGTGGGTGTACACGTATGTGTCCGTATGCATGTGTGAGTGTTTAGCAGGTATTATATTTATTGGTATGTTCGGTTACATGTTACAGCATTTTGGATTTGTTTGGTGAGATCCGGACCAGCAGCCCAGGAAGGAGAGCAGCAGCACGGCAATCCAGAACCAACGCACGTGACGGGCGAGCAGCGAGTTCTCCCGATCCACGCCAGCCCGTCGTCGGAGACTGACACGGTGACCTTCACCAGTGCCTTGGCCACCCTCCCGTGCAGTCCAATGGCGAGGAACGACACCACAGCGACCGCGGCAGCGACTCGCCCGGCGATGCGCACAGCAGATCCAGATCCAGACCAGCAGCGCAGACAGCGAGCGAGCGGCAGTTCCAGGCCCTTCCGGCGAGCGCGAGACCTCCAGATTGCAGCCAGGTCTTCCCCAGGATCCTGGCTACCTTCCCATGCAGTCTAACAGCGAAGAGCGGCACCACAGTGACCGTAACGGTGACTCGCCCGGCGACGACCAGATTCCCCAATGTGAGTGTCTCTCTCTCTTTCTCTCTCTCTCTCTCTTTATTTATTAAGTGACCGCAGATATTATTTTATATGTTATGTAAATTGTTGAGTAGATTTCTTATGTTACATGTTTATGTGTGGAGATCGCCGAGCGTGAAGGTGGACGGTCATCTCCCGTTTATTTTACATGTTGGATGTATAGGAATATGATATGCATGATTCTTGATGCATGTTAGAACCCCCATGTTTGTCCTATGTATATCTAGAGTATTGTTGTAGACATATCAGGATGTAGCATGAGGGTAATTGAGATGGATATTGGTGGTAATGACTTGATCTAATAGAACTTAGATGCATGTATATGTTGTGATACCGAGTATTAGGATATCATGTTTGATCTTAATAGAAGTGTGAACCTTTGAGGATTTGGAAATCAGATTGAATTGTTAGAGTGAGAGAGCTGAGCTTGATTATGGATATATGTTGGAATGACAATTATTATATCAGATTCTTTGATGTATAATGATACTTGACGATCATGTAACTATTGGAATATGAGTTGGTAGTCATAACTTGGGATTGGTCTGGACTTATATTATTTACATAGAATGATGATCAGTAATTAGACCTGACTTGATTAGTTGAGTATTTGAGGACAAATCAGATATGACTGAATTAGTGGAGTTGTGATTTAGATTGATCTTGAGTTAGAGGTTATCCAGAATCTATTTTCCTTATATTGGAACCTGACCTGTATTGAGATGAGATTGACGTTGTTGGCATTTGGGATTTGTTTAGATGATATATTGATGATGTTGAGTACCAAGAGTAGATAATCTAGTCCATAAATTATTTGAGGATGATTCCCGTACTTTGATACGATTCAGTATGTGTTGACTTGTTATTCATTTATTGGTAATGACTTAAGTGATGATTCATTCTGATATTGATGTGGACTTGTTATGATGTTAGAAACTAGATTAATTCAGTTGGTAGAGATTGAGTTATTGTGATAGTGACCTAGTTGATATCAGTGATCTTGTACTCAGAGTTACCAGATAGCAGTTATCAGTTCATTAGTAGATTTGATTACCTTTTTGATGATAAGACAGGTGAGAGTTTAGTTGGATATTGGTGCACTGAACTTAACTGGTCATGCCTGACACCTGACTGATAACCTAGTATTCAGATTACTGGAAGTTACTGGGAAATGATTGTTTGACCGTAACCACGGTACAGTCCTATTGTTCATCGTATACACGGTTACTGTTACTGTTACTGTTACTGATATTGTTCACCGTGTATACGATTACTGATTGATCATTACTGTACTGATATTGTTACCGTCCAGTAGCATCCCAGTAATTGAAATGGCATAAGGTATTGATTGTTATTGATGGCATTACCTCACTGACTGTACACTAGACACCTTTCACTGGACCTTGACATATGACTGTATCACTGTTACTTGACATCTGGACTCCTGTACCCGGTACCCATGTCCCATGCACTGTTGACCTGTTAATAGCACAGTCAAACCGGCGTCCGGCGGTTTGCCGCCTGGTGTCGGGATTGACGAGGATGTATCCCACAATCGTGCTAGCGTCCGGCGGATCTTGAAAGGAACTAAGTGCCACGTGGAACAAAGTGCCACATCATACACATGGTGGGGGCCACCTCTTGAATCCACGGGGCCACCTCTAGAATCCTATTTCCCTCAGAGCAAAGTGCCACACGGAGCAAAGTGCCACACCATACACATGGTGGGGGCCACCTCTTGAATCTGTGGGGGCCACCTCTTGAATCTGTAGGGCTATCTATTGTACGTGACGCCTGGTGTTAGCGTGATATTGCATTCTTAGTGCCTATTAGCATCCACACGCACTTGTATGATGATAACCCCTAGGATGCATGTTATTTGGTTCTCTTTCCCTATTCGAACAATGATACCCGCATATCGGAGTTCGGATGAGTTCTACTGGATGTGCGGGCTCCAGGGTGAACTGTCGGATGTTGTGGGACGCCGGTGGGAAAGTGATAAAGATAACGTAGAACATTACTGATTGTTATTGAATGAATTGAATGAACACATTGTGTTATACCCTGAATGGTTACCCTGCCTTATGACACATGACTGTATACATGATTGTAACCAGGACCAGGCTTATGACCAGACTTGGATACCAGTTTAGTGACATGTGATGGATACCTATTTGACATTGATTGCATATTTACAGTTGTGCCATTTGACTGCTATCTGTATTCATGTCTTCATCATATGTGTTACTGTTCAGTTATTTATTGTGTTATTTAGTCTTTATATATGCAGTTGTCCTTATTATTATATATGCACATGCTTTCTTCTGCACGAGCTGTTTCCCCTTTACACACACACTCATTATGGTCGCGTTCTGACGACCCTGGATTTGCACGTCCAGCTATTGGATGGTTGGTTTTCTTTGTGCAGGTGTTCGTTGAGGCCGTATGCTTCGCGAATAGCTGGAGCTTCTTCCTATTCTATTCTGGTACTCTTATCTTTTTAGCTTTCATATTATTTCCTGATTCTTGTCATATCAGCTCAGTTCTTATTCCAGTCACTATTCTAGCTCTTGATTCATATGATATCATGCGTGGTTGACTATATGTATTATTGCAGTGATCGATGATTATTCTGGTTTAGATTATAACTTGTTCAGGTTACAATTGAGGCTTAGCGTGTATACGTGGGGTATTTTCCTCGCGTATATGCGTCGCCATAACGTCTCCGTATCTTTAGGATCGGGGCGTTACAGTAACAGGGCCTGTTAGTCGACTAGGCCATTCTATAGTCGACTAATACCACTTATTAGTCGACTAATATTGAAGCTATAGTCGACTGGGGTTGATCCAAAAAGTATTTGCTTCTCTATTGGCTGCCAGTGACTTATGTAGTCGACTACGCTAACCTGTATAGTCGACTACTCTATGTACTAGTCGACTTATACATCCTCTATAGTCGACTAGATATGGGTCAAAAGGTATGCTGCTCTCTGTTTGTCACTTATAACGAATTCTAGTCGACTACCCTTTCTGGTGTAGTCGACTATACTAGGTACTAGTCGACTTAGTCAACTGTAGTCGACTACTTTATGTTTAAAAGAAGTTTACTCTCTGTTTATTTTCTGTAACTGAGGATAGTCGACTATAGTTTATATATAGTCGACTAACAAGTGTTTCCCAGCGACTTGTTGATTGTTATTCATTTTTGCATCATTTTTCCACTTCCATATCATGCTTTATATAAATAAAAATGATGTTTTTTTATGTTTTTCTCTCTAAAATTGCAGGTCCACATTAATGGAGAGGAAGGCCCATAATCAAAGATTTATCAAGAATTAAAGGGATTAATTAAAAGCAAAAAGAAAAGCCCAAAAGTCTAGCCCAGATCTGGAGTCATCCACGTATACACTCAGCCTTCTAGAAGATCCACGTGGCCAACAGACTCCAACAGAACGGCAACAGAATTCGTTAGCGCAACGGCCAAGATTCTGCCGCGAAAACGCGGCTCTGGCCACGGATCCGCGGCAGGAATCTGGCCGTTAAGCCAGCGATTTGATCCAGCGGTCTAGATTTGGGAGCCTCCTCTTCTGAAGCCTATAAATAGACAACCAGGGCCTCTGCGAGAAGGGAGGAGAGACTTGGAGTGTGAGAGCTTGTAATTTAGAGAAGAGTGTAGGGATTTTTCTCTAGTTTTTTAGTGCTCTTGTAATCTCCTTCTTCCTCCTAGAAATTCTGCAAAAGAGAGAAAGAAAGAGTGTGAAAGCTTGTAATCAAAGGGGTGACAACTTGAAGTAAGGATTTATCCATCTCTCTTCTCATCTTTGCAATTTCTAGTGCATTGCTTTCTTACTTTACTTTCTTCAAGCTTTACTTTCATTGCATTTTTATTCTACTATGAATTGTTGTTTTCTTTCCATGGCAATGTCTAGCTAAACTTCTAACATGATTAGCTAACCACTAACTTTGCTAACTTCTAACTCTTGGGTGATTGCTAACTTTTAATCTTGCAAATTTTGAGTCTCTTTCATCCCCACTGAAGTTGAGTTACTTTCATCCTTGGCAAGTGCTTGTTGTAATTCCATATGATTCATGTGAGCCTCATTTAGAGCCTTGTCTTTAGAACAAGTGCCTTGATGGAACATGGAGATGGATCACCTAACTTTGCTATTGGTTTGTAGTACAATTTTCTTACTTCAATGCTAGCTTGAGTATGGCCTTGAATGACTAATGAATCTTGTATCTTACTCCTTAGCACTACCTTGAGTGGCACTCCTTGATTCCACCATTGAAATTCTATCTCGGGAGCCGATGAATCAATGAGGCTACAAGCCAAGACCGAGAAGAACACTCATCTTCCAAGTGGGAAAGTAATTTGACCAACAAGCAAGACAAACCCTCGCCGATGAATCAACATGAGGCATGCATCACCATAATGAGATTAGTAAGTTAGCAAATTAGAAAGGTTAGCTAGTCATGGTTTCTTTCATCTAAAAGTTTTTTTTTCCAAAGTTTTCTTTAGCAAGTTTTCTTTTCAAGCAAGTCTAATTTTCCAAGTTCTTTTCATTTTCTTTTACATCGCCTTTCTTTTCATGAAACCAAACCACCACGAATTCTTCCTTTACTTTTCCATGTTGTTTTATTTCTTTTGAACATAGAAGAATCTTCGTTTTCTGTCTTCAACACTTAACCGTTAAAGCTTCCATCGTGAGCTCTCGTAATAGTTCATACTACTACGGTGATTCGGAAGGAGTACATAAAAATTGTGAATACATTCTTGGAGTTTTAACCATCACATTCGAACAAAGAAGGTTGACTCTAAACCCTCTATCTCTGAATTGAGTACACTCCTCCCTTCCCTATCAAATTTTTGGCGCCGTTGCCGGGGAGAGCAACGGTTTACATTTAATTGAAGAACTAAACGAATTTTCTTCTCTGTTGCAGGTTACAGGTTGAAGAAACAGGAAACAAAGTATTGCAGTAACATATAATTGGTCTTGGGCCTCTGCTCTTGAAAGCAGAGACCAAGTACCCTCGGATTTGTCGCGTTTTCTCGGCAAAAGCCGCGGATCCGTGACAATGATGAGTTGACTACTAATCTGTTTCTGTGCAGGGTTGCTTGCTTTGAAAAAATACAGCTGCTGCAATTCTAATTCTTGTATGCTTTCACCAAGATCCTGCTAATAAAATCAACAGTAAAACATTTGTTGTAAAAATAAAAATTGATTAGACGTTTGCATTTTTAGGCACGTGTCTTTTCAATTATTTACTTTACTGTTGAAGAGTGCTGGAGTAAGGTACGTTCGCAGTGCATATCGAATAGGACTCACTTCTTGGTTGATTTACATCTCTTTGAGTGACCCTTGTTTGCATATACTGTACACTTGCACCAAATTGATTTTAAGGGCACCACCCAATAAACAAGATAAGGTGGGGGATTTCATCACCCTTTCCTTGGCCCAAAAATCATCATCCAAGCACTCACAATCCTAAGCTTTTTAATAAAATCTAATAGACGTTGGCCCTAAGGACATCCGGACTCAGTAGGAGATTGGCTGAAGTTGGAAATTGATTTTGATTCATACTCCGGTCAAATCAGTGTCTAAGGCTGGGGATTAAGAGGTTAAGCCTCGAAGATATCGTGGTTTGGCGTAATTAAGGCCCGTTGCTTACGCACGGATACCTCCCACCGTATTTTGCCCCTACCTGGCTGATTAGCTGTGGTCTGATTCAAGCAACAACCTTCTTCGGTTCATCGAACAGTTAGGAGTCGTCTAGGTCCAGGTATCCTAGATAGCTTGTGATTGCTTTCTCTTTTATTGTTTGTTATTTTCATTTTTCGCTTGTGTGATCGGTGAACGTTGTCTGTGATTGTGTATGCAAGAGTGGTACCGAGATCCAAATTCTGCAAGACTTGTTAGAATTTCTACACTTGCACAAACACCACCACTTGACACAATCCCAATAATGGCAAATAACACTTCGCTTCAAGACAAGTTCTACCCGATCCGCACTTCACTTCCATCCTGCATTCTTCTCCCTGTAACCATTGGAAATAATTTTGAGCAATTCATAAACACTCTTCTCCGATTTCATGGCTTAGAATCTGAGGATGCGTATTTCTTCATTCGAGAGTTTGAAGAAGTATGCTTGATGATGAGGATTTCCCAATTAACTGAGGACGCTATTAGATTAAGGTTCATACCTTTTGCGCTAAAAGACATAGCTAAGAAATGGCTTTACAATCTTCCCGTCAGCTCGATTTCTTCATGGGATGATTTTGTAAAAGTTTTTCTTAAAAAGTTTTATCCTATTCACAAAACAGCCCTCATGAGGAAAAACATTATGCAATTCAAGCAAGAATCCAATGAACCATTCTGGAAATATTTCGAACGCTTCAAAGACCTACTAGCCCTATGTCCTCATCACGGCATAGAGAAATGGCAACAGTGCCAAATTATCTATGACGGACTTGATTACCCAACAAAAACACTCCTTGAAACCATGTGCCAAGGAGAATTTTTAAAGAAAGATGAAGATCAGGGGTGGGATCTCTTTGAAGCCTTAGCTGAGAAAACAATTCAGTGGGAGTCATGCCCAGATAAACCCACTCGCACCACTTTCAGAACCGGTATGCATTCAATAGAATCCTCTATAGCTGCCGAGGCTAAAATAACACAACTAATGAAGAGGATAGAACTGCTTGAATCAAGGGAATCTTCTGCTGTGAACTAGGTCAACCCATCACCTGTGGTCAACCCATCACCTGTGGTCAACCCGAGTTGTACTTATTGTCATGATCTCAACCATCTGTTCGAGGAGTGTCCTGTTTACCAGTCTCAAATGTATCAGGAGAACACGAATGCCACATACACCAGACCCAATTATAATCCATACTCCAAAACGTACAATCCGGGATGGCGAAACCATCCAAACTTTTCATGGAGTCAGTCTGGTCCTGAGCAACCTAGGCAACTATTTCCACATCAATACCCTTCTCAGTCTCATCAACCAAACTACCACCAGAATCCACCAAATTTTTACTTATACCAGAGTCCACCACAATTCCAGTCATATCAGAATCCACCACATTACCAATCTAACTTCCAGCCCACGTATCAGCAACATACACCACAAAATCATCCAGACAAAAGAATATCAGATTTGGAAAAATTGATAGAAACCCTGTCTAAAACCCACCACCAAGATATGAACAAATTACAGGTCCAGATAGGGCAATTGGCTAATTCTCTGAATGAACGACAAAAGGAATGCTACCAAGCCAGCCAGTGCCCAATCCAAAAAATCACTTCCCTCTGCATGAAGTTGAAGACATGGGCCCCAGTCAATGCAACACTGTTCATATCTTAAGATCCGGGAAGAGGGTAGATAACAAGGTTTCAAATCAACCCACCAAATCTGTGTCAAAACCAACACCATCTGTTCCAGTCCAACCAATTCAAGGCAATTCTTCTTCAAGTACACAACCTGCCACTTCCAAATCCAAAGAGAAAGAAAAGACTGATGAGTAACCATATAAGCCTATTGTACCATTTTCAAATAGGCTAGCAAATCAAAAGCTGAATGCTCATATGGAGAAGATAAGAGAAATGTTCAATCAGGTCCAAATCAATGTACCTCTTCTTGATGCAATACAACAAGTTCCATCATATGCCAAATTCTTAAAGGAAATGTGTACCAAGAAGAGGAAAGCAAATGTCCCTAAGAAAGTCTTCTTAGCTTCAAACATTAGTGAGCTGCTCACTGGTCCAATTCCTATGAAGTACAAGGACCCAGGGAGCCCAACTATCTCTTGTATCATAGGACAGACTACAATCAATAGGGCATTACTTGATTTGAGAGCCAGTAGCAATCTTCTCTCCTTTTCTGTGTATCAGCAACTAGGGTTAGGCGACCTCCGTCCGACCAAAATTACGATACAATTTGCTGATCGCTCTGTAAAGATTCCCAAAGGGGAGATTACAGATGTTTTAATACGGGTTGGGGAATTCATTTACCCCGTAGACTTCATTGTCCTTGAGACGCAACCCGTACAAAATCACAGAGCACAGACACCTGTCATTCTCGGACGCCCTTTCCTAGCCACCGCAAATGCAATCATCAACTGTAGGAATGGCTCGATGCGTCTAACCTTCGGAGATATGACAAAAGAGGTGAATGTTTTCCATCTGGGAAAACAACCTCGGGAATTGGATAATGATTCTTTCAAGTGAACTTGATAGAAGGTTTAACAAGTGAGCATGATGTGGAGGTAGAGTATGAATCTGAAGAGGAATTTGAGTTGGAATCTGATGACTTCAACCTTGATCAGATTGTTGAGTCTACTGTAGAATGGGCCACTAATACCACTCCTATTCTTCCCTTACACCAAGAACAGCCAGTGATAGATCCTGTCCCTTCTTCTGAGCTTAAGGTTCTTCCCAACCATCTCAAGTACAAGTACTTGGATGAGAAGGAAGCCTGTCCCGTAATCATTGCATCCCATCTAACAAAGCAACAAGAAGAGGATCTTCTTACTGTATTAAGGGAGAATCGAGAAGCCATTGGTTGGACCATGGCTGACATAAAAGGAATTAGTCCTTCCATAGTTCAACACCGAATTCATTTAACGGAAGATGCTAAGCCAAAATGAGACCCACAGCGTAGACTGAACCCCATCATGCAAGAGGCTGTCAGCACTGAGATCTTGAAACTGTTAGACAATGGAATTATCTATCCCATATCAGATAGCCAATGGGTCAGTCCAGTCCATGCTGTTCCTAAAAAAGCAGGATTTACTGTGGTGAAAAACGAGAAGAAAGAATTGGTACAAACACGTCTTCCAACGAAGATTCGAGTTTGTATCGATTACCGAAAGTTGAACACCGTCACATGAAAAGACCATTTTCCACTTCCGTTCATTGATCAGATGCTTTAAAGATTAGCGGGACATGAGTTCTATTGTTTCCTGGATGGATATTCAGGATATAACCAAATCCCCATAGCTCCCGAAGATCAAGACAAAACCACCTTCACCTGTCCTTTTGGAACATTTGCTTACCGAAGAATGCCCTTCGGCCTATGCAATGCTCCAGCAACGTTTCAACGTTGAATGCTGATCCTCTTTTCAGACATGGTGGAGAAATTCTTGGAAATTTTTATGGATGATTTTTCAATCTATGGCGATTCCTTTGAACAATGCTTGTACCATCTTAAGCTTGTTCTACAACGTTGCATGGAAAAAAACTTGACACTTAACTGGGAAAAGTGTCACTTTATGGTCAAGCAAGGAATTGTTCTTGGGCACAAAATTTCACGTAAAGGAATTGAGGTGGACAAGTCTAAAGTGGAAATCATATCAAAGCTCCCTGAACCAACATGCTTAAAAGACATTCGATCATTTTTAGGGCATGCCGGATTCTATAGACGATTCATTCAAGGGTTTAGCAAAATTACTAGACCTTTGACAAATCTCTTAGGGAAAGATGTACCCTTTAAATTTGATGAAGAATGTTCACAAGCCTGGGAGAAACTTAAGTGTAGACTTGTCTCAGCGCCTATCATTTCTGCACCTGATTGGACCAAGCCATTTGAGATTATGTATGATGCCTCAGACTTTGCTATCAGCGCTATTTTAGGGCAGCGTATTGATACTAGGCAAAACGTAATTTACTATGCTAGCAGAACGCTGAATGAAGCCCAACTCAATTACACAACTACTAAAAAGGAATTTTGGCTGTTGTCTTTGCGTTGGAGAAATTTCGCCAATACCTGCTAGGGTCCAGGACGACTATTTTCACCGATCACTCCGCCCTAAAATACTTAATGCAAAAGAAGGATGCTAAGGCAAGACTTATTCGATGGATACTTCTTTTACAAGAGTTTGATTTAGAGATTAAGGATAAAAAGGGCGTTGAGAATGTAATAGCTGATCACTTGTCAAGAATCCCCAATGCACCTAAGGAGAAAATACCCATAAATGATGCTTTCCCTGACGAACACATTCTTATAATGTGTAGAGAGCCATGATATGCTGACATAGCGAATTACCTGGCATCCGGACAAATACCTTCTAATTGGTCAGGCCAGGACAAACACTGTTTCATGAGGCAAATACGGTTCTTCTTTTGGGATGAACCATATTTATTCAAATATTGTCCTGACCGGATAATACGAAGGTGTCTTCCTGAGGAGGAACATCAGAGTGTCTTGACATTCTGTCACAAGCTAGCTTGCGGCGGACATTTTGGTCCACGAAAAACTGCTGAGAAAGTACTTCAGAGTGGATTTAACTAGCCCACTCTCTTTAAAGATGCATATACTTTCTGCAAGCTATGTGACAGGTGTCAAATGACGGGTCGAATTACTCGAAAAGACATGATGCCCCTTACACCCATCTTAGAGGTCAAAATTTTCGATCTATGGGGCATCGACTTTATGGGACCCTTTCCTCTGTCCTATGGCAACCAATACAATTTGGTAGCTGTAGATCATATTTCAAAATGGGCTGAAGCAGTTCCAACAAGGACAAATGACAACCAAGTTGTCATCAAGTTTTTACGAGAAAATATCATCTCTCGCTTCGGAGCCCCCCGTGCGATAATAAGTGACAATGAGAGTCATTTCTGCAATCGGGCTTTTGAAGCCCTAATGCGCAAATACTCTATTTCTCACAAATTATCCACGGCATACCATCCTCAGACCAACGGGCAAGTGGAAGTCACTAATAGACAAATAAAACTCATTTTGGAGAAGACCGTTGGACAGAACCGTAAAGACTGGTCCATCAAACTCACTGATGCCTTATGGGCATATAGGACCGCTTACAAGACTGTCCTCGGTATGTCTCCATATCGAGTTGTATTTGAAAAACCTTGTCACTTGCCTGTGGAGTTGGAACACCGGGCTATGTGGGCTATAAAGCAGCTGAACTTGTATTTGGATAAAGCCAGTGCCTTGAGGAAATTACAAATATCCGAGCTAGAAGAGCTGAGAAATGAGGCATATGACAATGCTCGGATAACAAAACACAGAACCAAACTCTTTCATGATAAATCCATTCACAGGAAAATTTTTGTCTCAGGACAAAAGGTTCTGTTGTACAATTCAAGACTCCACCTCTTCCCGGGTAAATTGAAAACAGGTGGTCAGGACCTTACATTGTGCAAAAAGTCTACCCACACGGTGCTATTGAGATTCTTGATCCGAGAAATGGCAATAAATTCACTGTGAACGGTCAACGTTTGAAGCCATTTTTTACCACTGAATTTGTGTCACAAGAAATTCATGAACTGGGTCTTTGTGACCCAGTATATATGTGACCATTTCATCTGTACAGTTTCCCTGATTTCCATGCATATTATTTCGGGACCCCTTTTTGTAAATAAAAAAAAACTATAAAACTTCAAAAACTCTGGACTTTGGTGCTAATTGGCATCAAGAGATCCACTTTTTCCTCACTTCTTTTTCAAAGAATCCTAGGTTTGTAAATATTCCATCTCACCTTGGGTTATTTTGGCACTTCTACCTTTCACCTCCTTATAAATTCTCTTTAACCTACCTTTTTCCCCTCAAACCCAAAACGCTTCCATGATCTGAAAACAACTCTTCCAGCGCCGCCCAACAAATTTCCCTCTTCCTCAGAGTCTGTCTGTCATCCGCGTTTGCGCGACATTTGCCGCGGATCCGCGGCCATCCTTGATCTGCTGGAGCGCCGCCAAATTCTTTTCCCGTCGATTTCTTGCGCTGGTGGCCGATCTGGTGCCCGATCATCCCAATTCCTCATCCCGTACCCTCTGCTAGTCCGATTGTTCCCCCACGTATTCCGGGGGCGGTTTGATTTTCCATCTCTCAATTTACTGTTTTGATTTACATTGTTAACATGGCACCGAGTGTATTTGCTGAGAAGGATTTTTCGAAAATATTCTGTGATCCTAATGGGTACGGGCACATATTCATAGATAGGATATGTGCATGGGATTGGTACACGCTTGTGTATGATAACACTGATCATGATGCATACTATTGCCCCGAGTTAGTCACCTCATTCTATAATGCTATTGATCATGCATCTGTTGATTTAAACACGTATCACTTCACAGTCCACATGCCCTTAGGAGACATTTTTATCACGCTTTCTCTCCTTGAGGAACTCACGCATGTCCCTATTTACCCACAGCATAGCGACCCCCTTCCACTTATTGATTATCTGACCATTATAGGGGCTCGCTGCACCGAGCAAGACCGCGGGCTTAAGGCCAGCACTACATTTCGAAATGTACATTGCGTTGGCCGATGGGTTCAACGCAATATCTTAGGTTCAGATCATACCACTTCATTTAACCGCCCAGTGTTACACATTATCCATGACCTTATGACTAGGCAGCACACGGTCTGCCTCAACAGGACCATCTTCCATTCCATAATTACAAACTCTTCACGCACCCGGGGTGCTAAACACTCACATGCCATTCTGATTACGCGTCTGTGTAGGACTTTCCTACCGGACGTTGTATTTGACTCTTATAACTGGGTGTTTGTTTCACATGAGAGGCCCACTAGTTCTTACAACAGCTGCTTACATGCGGTCTGGACCCCTAGTGTCCAACTCGAGGATGTGCCGGTAGAGTCCTCTTCTGAGGAAAGTTTAGAGGAGGAAGATGAACCTGCATTCTGGCATCAGGACCCTCCTGCGGACTCACGTGCCTTCATGTCCACCCTTTGGAAGGGCATGAAAAAGATTTTTAGGGGACAGGTTCGTTTGAGGAAGAAAGTAGAGGAGCAATCCTCTAGGTTGGATCGTATTGAGTCTGGGCTGAGGCGTTCACAGTCGGTTAGACCTAGCACCACCGCTGGTCCAAAACGACGAAGGGAGTGATTTTATACCTTTGCCTATTTCGTGCATATTTTATCTTGCATACATTAAGGACAATGCATGAGATAGGTATGGGGGGGTAGATTCTAACTTAGGATTTTCATTTTCTTTTTAGGATTTTTATTTTCTTTCTAGGATTTTTATTTTCTTTTTTAGATTTTACTTTTTCTTTGTAGATTTTTCATTTTCTTTAGATTTTACTTTTTCTTTTTAAACAAAAAAAATATAAATAAAAAAAGAAATTTTTGATCCATTTTTAAAGAATCAAACTTGACTTTAGGGATCAAGAAAACTTTTAACTATGATTTCTAATTATAAGTTGAAAAGAGGAGTTTTGTTAGATTTTTAGGTTAAGTAAAAAAGGATAAGAACGATAACTAGATTTTAATTCTTTCTTTAGGATATATACATTAAACATATTGAGGGATTAATCAAAGACTTTGTGACTTTATTTACATATATATAATAAAATAAAATAAAAAAAGAAAAAGAAAATATAAATAAATATAAATAACTAAATAAATACTAAGCCACTAATTAAGCTGGTTAGCCGTGCCTTATGAAGCATGGCCAGTCACGCCTAAAGGTGGGTAAGTCCTTAGTATTCGTGGCCTAGTTTAGTCGAGTCCTCGAACCTTAGGGATGTATCTTCATCTGTTGCCCTAAGACTGATTGGTTTGGGAGTCATCGGTAAGAGGCTCGTTATATGGGTAAATTAGAAAGCCTAAGGAAACTAAGGAGATGTAAATAAATAAATAAATAAATAAATAAAAAAAATATATTGTATATATTAGTAAATAAATGAACTTAGTCTGAGAAAGATCCTTCATATTTATAGATGTAAATATACTAGGATTGATGCAAAATCCGGTCTTCAATCTTTTCCTTAAAAACTTAACTTAAGTTGAAGACAAAACTCTAAATAGACACTTATAAAAAGAATGACGAGTTTAGGGTGACCTGAAACTTATAGATCAAGTGAAGTTCTTGAAAAATATGGATCAAAATTTTCACTAACATTTTTCTCATTTTCTTTATGGATTTTGTGGGTGCAATCCGCTGAAAACCCTCAGGAGACAACACTCCTCCTCTATGGTAATCTAGAGGTTTAACGGCTTGTTACACATGCTCAGTGCAATCGTGTCACCTACGAAAGTGGTTTAATAATTTAGTTAGGATTTTTTTTCTTCTTTCTTTCTTTTCTTTTTGCTCGGGGACGAGCAAAAGCTAGGTATGGGGGTGTGATTGTTATTCATTTTTGCATCATTTTTCCACTTCCATATCATGCTTTATATAAATAAAAATGAGGTTTTTTATGTTTTTCTCTCTAAAATTGCAGGTCCACATTAATGGAGAGGAAGGCCCATAATCAAGGATTTATCAAGAATTAAAGGGATTAATTAAAAGCAAAAAGAAAAGCCCAAAAGTCTAGCCCAGATCTGGAGTCATCCACGTATACACTCAGCCTTCTAGAAGATCTACGTGGCCAACAGACTCCAACAGAACGACAACAGAATTCGTTGGCACAACGGCCAAGATTCTGCCGCGGAAACGCGGCTCTGGCCGCGGATCCGCGGCAGGAATCTGGCCGTTAAGCCAGCGATTTGATCCAACGGTCTAGATTTGGGAGCCTCCTCTTCTGAAGCCTATAAATAGACCAGCAGGGCCTCTGCGAGAAGGGAGGAGAGACTTGGAGTGTGAGAGCTTGTATTTTAGAGAAGAGTGTAGGGATTTTTCTCTAGTTTTTTAGTGCTCTTGTAATCTCCTTCTTCCTCCTAGAAATTCTGCAAAAGAGAGAAAGAAAGAGTGTGAAAGCTTGTAATCAAAGGGGTGACAACTTGAAGCAAGGATTTATCCATCTCTCTTCTCATCTTTGCAATTTCTAGTGCATTGCTTTCTTGCTTTACTTTCTTCAAGCTTTACTTTCATTGCATTTTTATTCTACTATGAATTGTTGTTTTCTTTCCATGGCAATGTCTAGCTAAACTTCTAACATGACTAGCTAACCACTAACTTTGCTAACTTCTAACTCTTGGGTGATTGCTAACTTTTAATTTTGTAAATTTGAGTCTTTTTCATCCCCGCTGAAGTTGAGTTACTTTCATTCTTGGCAAGTGCTTGTTGTAATTCCATATGATTCATGTGAGCCTCATTTAGAGCCTTGTCTTTAGAACAAGTGTCTTGATGGAACATGGAGATGGATCACCTAACTTTGCTATTGGTTTGTAGTACAATTTTCTTACTTCAATGCTAGCTTGAGTATGGCCTTGAATGACTAATGAATCTTGTATCTTACTCCTTAGCACTACCTTGAGTGGCACTCCTTGATTCCACCATTGAAATTCTATCTCGGGAGCCGATGAATCAATGAGGCTACAAGCCAAGACCGAGAAGAACACTCATCTTCCAAGTGGGAAAGTAATTTGACCAACAAGCAAGACAAACCCTCGCTGATGAATCAACATGAGGCATGCATCACCATAATGAGATTAGTAAGTTAGCAAATTAGAAAGGTTAGCTAGTCATGGTTTCTTTCATCTAAAAGTTTTTTTTTCCAAAGTTTTCTTTAGCAAATTTTCTTTTCAAGCAAGTCCAATTTTCCAAGTTCTTTTCATTTTCTTTTACATCGCCTTTCTTTTCATGAAACCAAACCACCACGAATTCTTCCTTTACTTTTCCATGTTGTTTTATTTCTTTGAACATAGAAGAATCTTTGTTTTCTCTCTTCAACACTTAACCGTTAAAGCTTCCATTGTGAGCTCTCCCTGAGGATCGACCCGTAATAGTTCATACTACTACGGTGATTCGGAAGGAGTACATAAAAATTGTGAAAACATTCTTGGAGTTTTGACCATCACATTCGAACAAAGAAGGTTGACTCTAAACCCTCTATCTCTGAATTGAGTACACTCCTCCCTTCCCTATCACTTGTCTACCCATTTATCCCATCTATAGTTGACTTACCCTCAAGGGCTAGTCAACTAGTCTATTGAAATTTGTCTGGGTAAGTCGATTATTCTAGAGTCAAATTTTAAGATTTATATATGATTTCAATATGAAATTTCTATCTTAGCCACATCAATATACTTATTGTACATAACACAGGGCTCCCCCTTCTGTCTTCTCCGGTTTAGTCTGATCCCTTCCTCCTATACGTCATTCAACGCAATAATCCCCCCTTCCATCACCAGCGGTTCAACCCGGTTCCTTCCTCCTATACATTACCCTATAATCTCCCCTTCGATCACCTCCGGTTCAACCCGGTCCCTTCCTCCAAAATGTAATAATCACGTTCTTCATGTAATAATAACATGCAAAGATACATAGAGTAACGACATCATACTAACTTCATATCTCTACTTTACGACATGCCAATATCATGGAATTCATTAACATGTATGAGTAACTACTAGCGAAATTATCAATATGCGAGTCTTTACAAGATAACCAACATATCATGACATCATAAAATATGCGTAGCCATAAATATATGCATGGTATCAAGTATCATATTTATCTATAGAACTCTTTCTCTAAAAGAATATGGTGGACTACCATGTATACATACAATCATACACCATGTTAAACATACATGAGCTTAACTTCTACATGATTGTCATAAGATTATGTACACATAAAAATCTATAATTTATACACATGAATTTATCCTTCAATTTCATGTTCATTTATTACTTGGAATTTCCCTTTTATTTCAAGCTTTACTCTACCTACTATGTTACTAGGGTCCGGATGTTCTACTCACCTTTGAAGCGGTTAACTCCTTATCAAACTTGATCTCCCGCTACGATGGAGTCTACAAGGCCATAACAATGCCATAATTAGTTCATAGCTAAAGGAGCACAAGAGGGGTAGAATTCTTAAAGTTTTGCTTACCGTTCAACCAATGTCACCTTCCTTACTCGTGATCTTAGATCAACCTTATCTCCAAGAGTTTCTTTTCTTTTTTAAGGTGATGCTAGATCATCACTTATACTGTTCTTTTTGACTTTTAGGTAAAATAGACAAAAGGGAGCCTTTTTCTTATATAGAGGGAGTAAAGAATGTTTGTGAGGGAATAAGAGGGAGAAAGAGAGAGTGTGTGAAGAAGAAATGGGAGAAAAGAAGCTTGCTATTGCTGCTATTTTTCTGCTGCAGAAAAAGGAGGAAGGAGAGTGTTTTAGAGTTGAGAAAATTGAAGAGAAAGAGAGGGTGTGCCAAATGAGAGTTATCCTCTTCATCCCCTCTATTTATACTCCAAATATTATGATAAGTGTCCCTCCCTAACCCCATCACTCTACTCCTAAGTCTTACTCCTATAGTCAAGGCTCCATCCCTCCCCCTCTATGAGGTACTAGTACCCACAAGTATGGTGAGGGTATGGTAGCAAAGTCAACATGCATGTGGCAGTATATTATTTTGTATATGTACATACATACATATATATACACACACACATACTAATATGTATAGTATAATGTATAGTATTCTTGCATGAATACCTACTCCCCCATCACCTCCCTAAAGCATTAAAATGTTAGAAAAAAAGTTCTTAGTTAAGACAAGTGTTACATTCTACCCTCCTTATAGAAGTTTCGTCCTCGAAACTTAACGTACCTTGGAACAAATGTGGATAGTCCTTCCTTATCTCCTATTCTAGTTTCCAAATAGCTTCTTCTATCTGTTGATTCCTCCATAAAACCTTGACCAGAGAAATATTTTGCTTCTCAATTGTTTCTCCTTGCGAACAAGAATTTGCACTAGCTCTTCCGTATAAGATATGTCTTCTTGTATTTGCAGAGGTCCATAGGAGATTATGTGATCTGGATCAGCTACATACTTCCTCAGTTAAGAGACATGAAATACATTGTGCATCCTCTCCAAAGTAAGAGGTAAGGCTAAACGATATGCAACAAGTCCAATTCTATCCAATATTTCCAATGGTTCCACATATCTAGGAGCTAATTTGTTCTTACTGCCAGTGCGTCTTACTCCTTTCATTGGAGATACCTTCAGAAAAACTTTATCCCCCACCTCAAATTTCAGTGGTCAGCGGCGATTGTCTGCATAAGCTTTCTGCCTGCTCTAGGCTGCTTTCATCCTTTTCTTAATCAACTTGATCTTCTCAGTAGCTTCTTGAATCACATTAGGGCCGAATATCCTTCTATCCCCAACTTCCTCCAACAGATTGGTGATCTACACTTTCTATCATACAATGCTTCAAATGGAGGCATACCAATGGTGGACTGATAACTATTATTGTAAGCAAACTCCACTAAGAGTAAATAGTTGTCCCAACTTCCCCCAAAATCTAATACACAAGTTCTCAACATATCTTCCAATATTTGAATGATCCTTTCTGACTGTCCATCTGTTTGGGGGTGTGCTGCTGTACTAAGTTGCAATTTAGTGCCCATAGCTTTGGACAGGCTCCTCCAAAATCTAAATTGAATCTAGGATCCCGATCTGATACCATGGACTCAGGTACTCCATGCAGTTTAACTATTTCTCGGATATATACTTGAGCCAGTCTTTCCATTGAATAATTGATCCGGATGGGCAGAAAGTGGGCAGATTTAGTAAGTCTATCTACCACTACCCAGATTGTATGTAGTCTTGGGATGTTCGAGTAAGTCCAGTAATAAAGTCCATAGCAATTTGACACCATTTCCATTCAGGAATTGGTAAGGGCACCAACAATCCTGGGGGCTTTTTATGTTCTGCTTTCACTTGCTGGTAGACTAAATACTTGTGGACAAAATTGAAAATATCTATTTTTATTCTATCCCACCAGAAGTTATGACGCAGATCTTGATACATTTTTGTGCTCCCCGGATGAGCTGTATACGGGGTACAATGAGCCTTCTGTATTATTTCTTCTTTGATCTCTGCTACATCCGGCACACATAATCTGCGTCTGAATCTCAGTATATCATCTTCTATTTGAAACTCCTTGAGTTCTCCTTCTTTCACTTTCTTCATAACCTTTCTTATTTGAGCATCTCTTTGTTGGGCCTCTTTGATTTGTAATATAGATCAAATTGAATGCTCACTTGATTCAGTTGATCCTTAGTATTAGAAGGATCAATGACTCGCACCTCTATTCGCATTTCCTCTAGATCCTCTAGCATTCTTGCTTGGCGAGTTATCAGAGTGGCCATGGTTCCTCCTGATTTCTGACTCAAGGCATCAACCACCACATTGGCCTTTCTAGGGTGGTATTGGATAGTAATATCATAGTCCTTCATTAGTTCTAACCATCTCCTCTGCCTCATATTCAGTTCTTTTTGTGTGAAAATGTACTTTAAACTTTTATGATCAGTAAAAATTTCATAAGACACTCCACACAAATAATGTCGCCAGATCTTTAAAGCAAAAATCACAGTGGCTAATTCCAAATCATGAGTGGGGTAATTTCTTTCATGAATTTTCAATTGTCGGGATGCATAGGCAATAACTCTCCCATGTTGCATTAACACACATCCCAATCTCAATTTTGACGCATCACTGTAGATGGCAAATCCTTCAGTCCTGAAGCAGTTAGAACAGGAGCAGATGTTAGCTTGGTTTTAACCTCCAGAAAGCTCCTATCTTGTTCTTCCCCCCTACAAACTTCTTATTCTTTCTAGTTAGTTGGGTTAATGGTGCCACAATAGAGAGAATTCTTCTACAAATCTTCTGTAGTATCCAGCTAATCCCAAGAAACTTCGAACTTCGGTGACATTTTTGTGTCTAGGCTAGTCTTTGATTGCTTCAATTTTTATTGGATCTACTGATATTCTTTCTTTGGATATAATATGGCCAAGAAACCCTACTTGTTCCAATCAAAATTCACATTTCTTCAATTTAGCATAAAGTTGCTTCTCTCTCAAAATTTGGAGGACAATTTTAAGATGATTCTCATGATCAACCCTATTCTTTGAATAGATCAAAATGTCATCAATAAAGATCACTACAAACTGATCAAGATATGGTTGAAACACTAGATTCATTAGGTCTATAAATACCGCTGGGGCATTAGTGAGTCCAAACGACATAACTAGAAATTCAAAATGTCCATATCTTGTCTTAAAAGCCGATTTAGCACATCTTCTGGCTTGACCTTTAACTGATGATACCCGATCTAAGGTCTATCTTAGAAAATACACAAGACCTTTGTAATTGATCAAATAAGTCATCAATCCGAGGAAGAGGGTACCTATTTTTGATGTTGGCCTTATTAAATTCCCGATAGTTCACACATAATCTTATACTCTCATCCTTCTTAACAAACAATACTGGTGCTCCCCAGGGAGATACACTTCGTCAGATGAAACCTTTATCTAATAATTCCTATAGTTGAGTTTTAAGTTCCTTCATTTCTGCAGGGGCCAAACGATATGGTGCCTTTGAAATTAGGGCAGTACCGGGCATTACATCTATTATAAATTCTACCTCCCGATCTGGGGGCAAGCCTGGTAAATCTTCGAGAATATATCAGGGAACTCATTCATAACTGAAATAGTCTCAATTTTGATATCAGTTCTAGTGGTATCCAAAACTGAAGCCAGAAATCCTTGATATCCCTGTCTCATTAACTTGATGGCTTTGATGGCTGATATGTGGGGTATATCATGACTAACTTTTACTCCTTCAAAAATAAACTCTAGAGCTCCTTCTATTTTAAAGATGATCCTCTTCCTATTACAATCCACATGGGCACCACAAGCGGACAACCAGTCCATTCCTAGTATTGCATTGAACTCCATCTCGCCCAGCTTAATCAAATCAATAGATGTCTTCATTCTCCAATCATCACTTCACAATTCATATATCTAGTGCTAGCTATCAAATTTACCCCTATGGGTGTGGATACAACCAACTGGAATCCTAGGAGTTCTGATACTTGATTCAATTTATAAGCAAAAGTACTAGATATGAATGAATGAGTAACTCCAGGATCAAACAATGCATGGGCAGTATATCCTGATATGAAGATCATACCTTCCACCACTGCATTTGAGGCCATTGCTTCTCGATGAGTTAATGCAAAAGTTCTCCCTTGAACCCATGGCTGTTGGACGGATGACTGAGTTGCAGCAGGTCGTGGAGCATTACTGGGTGGCATAAAATTACTGGCTTGTCCCCTGGGAGGATTCATCCTCATAGCTGGCCTCCCACTTCCCCTACTCTGCCCTTGGCTTCCGCGCCTCATCGGGCAATTTTTCTTTAAATGTCCCACTCCTCCACAATTATAGCAAGCCCTATCTTGGAGGTAGTTTCTAAAATGGTTTTCTCT
The DNA here is from genome assembly GCA_038442645.1 of Agave tequilana. Taxonomy (NCBI): domain Eukaryota; kingdom Viridiplantae; phylum Streptophyta; class Magnoliopsida; order Asparagales; family Asparagaceae; genus Agave; species Agave tequilana. The sequence goes on from JAVJIF010004743.1 coordinate 64,704, forward strand.
ATACCTCTGACACCAAGGGGCCTCCGAGATTCTGGGGTGGGACACAGAGGTAGCTTGTGCTTTCGAGAAAGTATCTCTGTTCCTCAACCATGTTCCTCTGCCTCTGGCCGTCCTGCCCTTTGAAGAGTGGTATTAAACCTAAATCCCTTGCTATTGATGGATTCTGATGCCACCGTCATTGATGGTCCTTGATATCGGGGAAGCTTTGAGTTGAGAATTTCCTTCACCCAGTCTTCCTGACCCTCTTGCATATCTATTTCTACCTTCAAGGCTCTTTTCACAGCTTGGAAATAATTCTTCAGTTGTAGAGCAATCAATCTGCCTCGAATTTCTGATCTCAGGCCTTTCACGAACCTCTTTATCTTTTCTACTTCACTCTTAACCAATGCATTAGCATACCTGGATAATTGAGTGAACCTCTGGTCATATTGGGACACATTCATCAGGCCTTGCCGTAGTTCCAAGAATTCTGACGCCATCTTGTCTCTGGCAGTCTCTGGGATATATTTTTCAGTAAATTTATTCACTAAAAATTCTCAAGTAATTGATTCTCTTGTATTTTTCACACTGTTCTTCACCGCCCTCCAATGTTCTGCTTCCTTTTGAAACATAAAAGAAGAGAAAGATACTCTTTGCTTATCGGTATAGTTCTTTACATCTAGGATCTTCTCTATCTGGAGAAGCCATGCTTCAGCTTGTAAGGGGTCCATCTCCCCTTCAAATACAGGCGGTTTCATTTTCTGAAACTGCTCCAATACTCGGTGAGAGTTGTTATCATTTGTTGTTGCCATTAACTGAGTGAGCCACTCCGGCATCACCCCTGAAGTTCCATGACCTCCTCCCATCTGGACTTCAGAATCTTCATTGTTGTTCATGGGGTGTGCACTCCCCATCACACTATAGTGTGATACACCGAGCGATATGGTGGTAGCTGATTTAGATCCATGCGTTCTTCCTATAAGATAAGGATGTCTAGTCAACATACTTTACATGTACGAAAACAATTTTAGATAAAATTTTAGTTTCATGCAATCACTTTGATACAATATATATTATCACTTTACAAACAAGCAACTTGCTATAAATATATATTTATATGTACATCCCAAAATGGATACAAAGATATTACACTGATATATCTACCCTTTGGATATCTGAACTAACCCATGTACATACATATAAGATGTGCCAGGGCATATACAACAAAACTCTTAAGATATCTTCCAACTAGCACACTAGGCTTATACATATATTTTCATCTCAAAAGTATTTGCTCAAAGATTCATCCTTCATAGGGTAGAGTCTCCCCACTTGAATTCCCGCTAGTGCTGCTACTATCCTCGCTATCATCTATGTCTTCCTCAGGTCTTTTCCTGATAATTCATCTCCTGCGCAGCACCAGTCATCCAGATCATCATAGAGGTTCATATCGCCTTCCCATGTTTTATCCCAAAAGACACCTCCATAAGTGAATCCTCTTCGGGCCTCCTCTTTTATTATACTAGTATGCTCCATCTCTACTACCTCACGTGAATCCCCAATCAAGCTCTCCGTATCAACCATGGTTGGTTCAGGATCATTAGATGCCTGAGACTCAACCTCATCATAATTTATGTGGTCTGGGGCTGCAAATATGTCCTCTGGATCAGTCTCGTCAGACTCATATCTCCAATCTATAGAATCTGCCGTCCAACTCACACTCGAGCTATCCGAGCTAGAGACTGGCCAATATATGTCAGAGTCCTCCATCTACATGTAAAAAAAGAGTCATATCAATCTGAATCCCATGAAATAGTCTCAACATACGGCTATAATAAAAAAGAAGCAACATATATATATATACACACACACTTGCACTTATCCTTAGTCTACCCGTAAGTCTCATGTTTTAGAATAACTTAGGTTCAATAGATAATTCAAGGTATTCCCTCGTCCTAGTGTCCCATACCACTAGAAGTTGTTACTGAGAGCCCGCACCCTCAGTCAACTCACCTGAATCATGATGTGCGGGCACCTTGATTCTGATGCGAGGAAGTACTCAATTACCGCTTGACTCATGGTTAATCCATCGCATAAATCTCACTACCTAACTATAATCACATGTCCGTACGTATAAGCCTAACAATTCCATTGCCTCCTACCTCCGACTTAACCTTCTCCTTCTACCTACAAACCTTAGCTCTGATACCAACTGTAACGGTCCCAATTAATAATTTCCATTCAGGCTACAATTATCACAGATCATCCTTAATCCAAGCATGGGACCCATAAAGATACAATACTTACATTCAAAAGACATCAGCTGGCTCTATACTCTACATCAATATCCACTTTGATAGCATGTATGATCTTAAAATGATTTAGCATTTCCAACACATTTGATCCGACAACTCATTAGAAAACATAGTCTAATACATTATTATTCCAAAATATAATACAGGGTTTGAGTCAACACCAATCACTTCAATATTTACAAGTTCATAGCAAACATCCAAATAGAAGTTATGCATAGTTTTCTACAACCATATACATATAAAAAGCAGAAACTAAAAAGGGTGAAATGTCTCCGTTGACGCCTGTCCCGCATATATGCCATTAAGCGGGTCCCTTGCCTTTGTCCAAACCTGAAGGTGGTAATAAAAACAGAGTGAGCTTGACAGTTCAGTGAGTAAAAATAATATTTATGCATGTCCGTTAAGTAGGTCTATTTGGACTTTATCATCAGGTTGGCAATTGTATTTTTATACCATTTGTGTAAATTTTTAGGTATTAGCTGAAGTCCCGACCAAAACACAGTAACAGGGCCTGTTAGTCGACTAGGCCAATCTATAGTCGACTAATACCACTTATTAGTCGACTAATATTGAAGCTATAGTCGACTGGGGTTGATCCAAAAAGTATTTGCTTCTCTGTTGGCTGCCAGTGACTTATGTAGTCGACTACCCTAACCTGTGTAGTCGATTACTCTATGTACTAGCCGACTTATACATCCTCTATAGTCGACTAGACATGTGTCAAAAGGTATGCTGCTCTCTGTTTGTCACTTATAACCAATTCTAGTCGACTACTCTTTCTGGTGTAGTCGACTATACTAGGTACTAGTCGACTTATAGTCAACTTTAGTCGACTACTTTATGTTTAAAAGAAGTTGTTCACTCTCTGTTTGTTTTCTATAAGTGAGGATAGTCGACTACAGTTTACATATAGTTGACTAACAAGTATTTCCCAGCGACTTGTCTACCCATTTATCCCATCTATAGTCGACTTACCCCCAAGGGCTAGTCGACTAGTCTATTGAAATTTGTCTGGGTAAGTCGATTATTCCAGAGTCAAATTTTAAGATTTATATATGATTTCAACATGGAATTTCTATCTTAACCACATCAACATACTTATTGAACATAACACAAGGCTCCCCCTTCAGTCTCCTCCGGTTTAACCCAGTCCCTTCCTCCTATACGCCATTCAACGCAATATTCCCTCCTTCCATCACCAGCGGTTCAACCCGGTCCCTTCCTCCTATACATTACCGTATAATCTCCCCTTTGATCACCTCCGGCTCAACCCGGTCGCTTCCTTCAAAATGTAATAATCACGTTCTTCATGTAATAACAACATGCAAAGACACATAGAGTAACAACAGCATACTAACTTCATAATCTCTACTTTATAACATGTCAATATCATGGAATTCATTAACATGTATGAGTAACTACTAGCGAAATTATCAATATGCGAGTCTTTACAAGATAACAAACATATCATGACATCATAAAATATACGTAGCCATAAGTATATGCATGGTATCAAGTATCATATTTATCTATAGAACTCTTTCTCTAAAAGCATGTGGCGGACTGCCATGTATACATACAATCATACACCATATTAAACATACATGAGCTTAACTTCTACATGATTGCCATAAGATTATGTACACATAAAAATCTATAATTTATACGTATGAATTTATCCTTCAATTTCATGTTCATTTATTACTTAGAATTTTTCTTTATTTCAAGCTTTACTCTACCTACTATGTTACTAGGGTCCGGATATTCTACTCACCCTTTGAAGCGGTTAACTCCTTATCAATCTTGATCTCCCGCTACAATGGAGTCTACAAGGCCATAACAATGCCATAATTAGTTCATAGCTAAAGGAGCACAAGAGGGGTAGAATTCTTAAAGTTTTGCTTACCGTTCAACCAATGTCACCTTCCTAACTCGTGATCCTAGATCAACCTTATCTCCAAGAGTTTCTTTTTTTTTAAGGTGATGCTAGATCATCACTTATACTGTTCTTTTTGACTTTTGGAGGAGGTAAAATAGACAAAAGGGAGCCTTTTTCTTATATAGAGGGAGTAAAGAATGTTTGTGAGGGAATGAGAGGGAGAAAGAGAGAGTGTGTGAAGAAGAAATGGGAGAAAAGAAGCTTGCTGCTGCTGCTGTTTTTCTGCTACAGAAATAGGAGGAAGGAGAATGTTTTAGAGTTGGGAAATTTGAAGAGAAAGAGAGGGTATGCCAAATGAGAGTTATCCTCTTCATCCCCCCTATTTATTCTCCAATCCCTTCATTAATATTATGACAAGTGTCCCTCCCTAACCCCATCACTCTACTCCTAAGTCTTACTCCTATAGTCAAGGCTCCATCCCTCCCCCCTCCATGAGTTACTAGTACCCACAAGCATGGTGAGGGTATGGTAGCAAAGTCAACATGCATGTGGTAGTATATTATTTTATATACATACATACATATATATATACATACTAACATGTATAGTATAATGTATAGTATTCTTGCATGAATACCTACTCCCCATCACCTCTCTAAAGCATTAAAATGTTAGGAAAAATGTGCTTAGTTAAGACAAGTGTTACATGTCGTATGCTAGCCCAATTGATAGTTTGATGTATGCAATGGTGTGTATAAGACCAGACTTGTCACAAGCTATCTCAATAATTAGCAGATACATGCATAATCCTAAAAAGGGTCATTGGGAGACAGTAAAGTGGGTTCTATGATACATTAAGGGTATCATAGATATTAGATTGGTATTCGAGAGGGATTCCACAGGTAAGAAGGAGTGCATCAGATATGTTAACTCCGGCCATGCAAGAGACCATGACTAACGCCGGTCTACAATGGAATATGTGTTTACATTGTCCTTGGCACCGGTGAGTTGGCCCTCTATTCTACAGTCTACCACTGCATTATCTATTACAGAGGCTGAGTACATGGCCATGACGGAGGCTATGAAGGAAGCAATATGGCTTCAAGGGTTGCACGATGACTTGAGGATTGAACAGGATCAGTTGAAGATCAATTTTGATAGCATGAGTGCTATCTATTTGGCAAAGAATCAGGTGTATCATGCAAGGACGAAGCACATAGACGTCAGATTGCACTTTGTTCGGGAGATTCTTGATGAAGGTGATTATTGAGTTACTAAAGATTCACACAACAGATAATCCCGCAGATATGCTTACTAAGGTGGTGTCAGGAGTGAAGTTTTCACATGTAAAGAGTCGCTCCATATCCTTCCAGTTGCTTGAGTTCGGTGGAGCTCGTTTGGATGAACTGCAGATGGGTTGATTCCTTGGGCAAGGTACGTAAGCAGCCACACTGATGCAGCCACTTTTGAGTCGACAGGTACTATGATGAGTTCGGCTCAGATTTAAGAAATCATCACCTAGGTGGAGAATTACATGGAGAGAGAAGATAAAATTATATGATGGAGTCTTTTAAACTCATCACGAAACAAGTGTAGAGATCAGAAGCCAAAAGGAGTGAGAATGGCGCAAGAACGGAGTTTATATCAGACCAGTAGTAGGGCTGGTCGACCGCTCGGTCGACCGGTATGCACAAACGTGTACAGGGTAGCTCGGTCGACGGCCCAGTTGACCGTACTGACATGATGAAACTTCGGTTAGACACGGTCGACTAGGTACTTAGGTCGGTCGACCGCCCGGTCAATCGACAAGCGTATCTGGGCTCGGATCTGTCTCTCCTTTTAGGATTCAGACTTTGTTTCTGAATTGGAGACAAATCCAATTGGGATTTTCTAAATTCCTGAGTCTCTTTGGCTATAAATAAAGGGGCAGAGCCCTCATGAATTGTATGCAAGATACAAATTATATTAGTTATTGAATTAATAAGACCTCTCTCCCTTACCCAGAGGACTTAGGCAAATTGTCGAAACTCGTTAAATATTGTGTTTGCTTTCTCTATTGTTTCTTGTTGTTGTTATTCTTGAGGAACTTCTCTGTTGCATCTATTTGGTTCCTCACTGGTTGTTGCCTCGTGCGCAACAACATGGACAACTCAGACAAACATAGCCAACCCAAACGACATCCAACACTTGTGGCTATGAACAAACATCGGATCAAAAATCCCTGTGGGCCACAACTGGACTCTGATATCAATTTGTTTGAGACAAAAATATGAAAACACAAATATGAGCTGAGACTTATCTAACTCAGAAGATTAAGCTGGTAGAAACCTAATTCTTTTATTTTTGTTCTTCCTAATTTTTTATTTTTGTTCTTTAGTTTTACTTAATTATCTGATACTGTATTATTTAGATCATACACGACTCATCATTATTGATAAATCAGATTTTATTTCAGAAAGTTCCCTTTATTTATTTATTTATTTATTTTTGAAATTTAGGTCCTGGTATAAGTGGAATTTGATCTGCAGACTTCTTAGGCATTGCCAAGAGGTTTTACTATTTTTCCATAATGACATTCGCAAAATTGCATGCATGATATAAAAGTTTAATGGTTGTATGAGTTCAAAAATAGAAAATAGCGAAAATAGAAAGTCTAATTTTCAAGAGCTGGGTTTCCTATCAAGAGGAGGTATTGCATCCATCAGAAAACCAAAAACGACAAGCTCCCTTTGATGCCAAGACTAAAGACTTGGGGCACTATCTCAAAAAACTTGCCTTCTAAGTGGAGTTGCCCAAATCTTTATATATGCAAGACAATCCCCATGTCTAGTCGATGTGGGACTATTTGTTTAACCCAAATTCCAACAAAGCCCTCCTTGGTACCAAGTGCATATTAGAAAGCACCCTTGTTGCTTTTATTTGACAATACAATTAACACATTCTTTTTTGCAAGAAAACAGCTGAACACCTTTTACCATAAGATGAGGGAATTGTATTTTAAAACTACCTACCAGAAACCACATTTTTCTACAACCAAAGAAAAATTTTCCCATTGATTTACTTGTTTAATTTCATGCTCTCGAGGAGGCTTCTCCCATCTAGTTTTGCACTAAAATAGGCCTTCAAGTAATTCTCATAGCTTATTCTCTTGTACTCCTCATCTCCTCTCGCAAGCTCAGAGAGAGGGCCAACGATGTTGTCTTTCTTTGGGCAGTGGAATGTGGCTATTGAAATCCTCTCTCTCTTGTGTCGACGATGGCCCTATGCTCAAGGCTCCTTAACTTTCCATTGCTTAGTATCTACGAGGAGGAGGAAGAAGAAGGACAATATTAGTTATTGATTCTCAAATAAAATTACCCGAGTATGGCTTAGATCATTGGTATGAAAGACGATATTAAATTCTCAATTTTTCGATCGAAACAACATAGTTATGAACCAATACCCTTTTATTTTTTTTTGGTATAGATAGTTAGTTTTGGGGCGCCAAAGACGCATTCCGTTCATGCAATCTAATCAGCACACACACTGTTTAAATTTAGGGAATATTTTTGTACTTATATGAGTGCAAACTAACTAGAAAATTTTGAAAATAAAAAATTTATGTTATTGAAGAGTTGGGTATTGTACCAAAAATGATGACGGAAAAAAATTTCAAGAGATACCAAAGGGAGACAATAAACTAAAAAAGATTTCATTGATAAAATAGTCTGAGGGATACATGATTCTTATTGTCAAGTTGGCACTTGGTAACCAACAAGGAAATGAGTCACTGTACACTACACAGAGAGAACTCTACTCACTCCCAATACAAGCTTTTAAATGGTCAAACAAAAACTCATTTATAGTCATAAACAAATCCCAGTCTTATTGGAGTTACTTCCTACTAAATTTTGGGTATAAGAGACTTACTGTTATGAGAGGCACATCAAAACTAAGTAGAATTAAGGTGCAATTGTTAGATATAAAAAGAATAGAAGTGCTTAATACCTGCTATTTTCCATTACAAAGTTGTTGTATTCCAAGCTGAAATGCATATAAGGAAGTATAAGAGTTACCTCAAGTATATCGCCTATATTAACGATTAAAGCAGAAGGTAATGCTTCAATGGGGAACCATTTGCCATCCTTCTTTATCTGCAATCCTTGAACTTCACCTACTTGCAGGAGCAATGTTAAGCCAGACGCATCGGTGTGGGGGGTCAGGCCCAAGACCATGTTGGCTTTTGGGCATGGTGGGTAGTAGTTGATTCTCATAGACTGTGTTTGATCTTTAAAGTAGTCTAAAATGATTTCTGGTTCCAGCCCCAGGTTTCTCGCCATTAACCCAAAAAGAGAGTTTGCTACATCCTTCAGCGCTGAGGAATATCTATCAATTGTGTCCCTACAAAACGACGACGTAAGAGGACTAAAAAAGATTAAGACTATTTGTTTTGTATGTAGAACTGTCACTATCTTCTCACAAGCAAAGGTTGTTAATCTCTAGAATCTATATTTGAGACTTTGCTCTCTGAGGAGGAAAGCATCGATGATATGTGAACTTGTTCTTGGATATATATACATGGGGTGTAATTTGCTGGTCCAAGGAAAGCAATCTGGAAATAATTTTAACTTTTTGAACTTTTTCCCTTCTTCTCTTCTCTCTTTTTTCAAAATATAAAGTGGTTTAAAATTCAAACCTGAATGTGGGAGGGTTCGTAGGCCAAAATCTCATGTCTCTCGAAGTCGATGGCGTAGTGATTAGGTACATCATATCCGCCCAATCTAGCTTTTGCTCCTCTGATACAACGAATGTTTGTCCATAGCCTTCCAGGTCGTTTGGTGATTTAGCATATGCTTCCTTTTCTTTCAAAGGAAGCTTGAAGAATTTTGTAGTGTCAGTCTTTATGTTGCTTATTAATGCCTCAGGAACTCCATGATTTATTAGCTGCAAAATGCAAAGTTCATCAATTTATTGGTAGTTGACTCCTCCATTAAAAGTATCCCTCCTAAATTTTATATATTTAGGAGAAGATTAACTTTTTTTGGTCTCAAAAGTGGGGATCAATTTATAGACAAAGACCTCACATGAAAGTGAAGAGAGCTAAGCATTAGCATACATAACACTCTTAGTTGAGTTTAAGTAATTATAACACTAAAACTTGTAGCAGTAACTCATTACCTGGAAAAATCCCCACTCCTGGCCAGCAATCCGAAGCTTGGCAGATTCTTCCTCGTAGGAAGCAGGATCCTGCAGTCGACTCAGATCAACGATCGGAAGTTCAACACCCGAGTTGCTGACGACCGGATCGACGAGAGCTTCAGGCCTGATGTAGGACTCAGGGATTTCACTGGATCCATTGGAAGCAGCGGCAAGTGCCTGAACATTAGGCACTGGAATTGACATTGCTGTTGTTGAGCTGGTATCTTGATCCCTTTCCATTATTCTTCAAGCTTGCAGTCCCTCGAACTCGAAGTCTCTGCCGAGTTGAGGAGGCTCTCGTCGGGATTTTATACAGAACTAAGGAAAATGTAATGTCAACCCTCCTCTCTCTTTGAGCTCAAGTCAAGTGGATGAATGAATATCAGCATGCATGCATCACGAGGCATCATCGAACGCAGGCGCCGGTCGCGGATAATTATTGATCATTTAACTACATTAAGCTCGCCATCAGATGAATGGAAAATATTAATAATAACAATGAGATCTTCAACTTACGCTGAAACCTAGTGCAATATTGGCCTCCTTTAATTAATTCAAAAAATTTTGCAAGTCGACATATGTGCTTCACTGTAGATCCTTGACTTGTTAAGGTCTTATAAGCATATAGCTGTTTAGTACAGTTCAGCGTGAAGAAGAAGTCGCGTTCTACAAATTTCTGCAATAAAAATGAAGGAGACAAATAGCATTCAATATTATGCCAAACTGAACACAAGTAGTTGACTCCGGAGCTTGAATCAGTTGTATCTTAAATCGAGGCACAATAATGGAAAAAACTTAGAACGCAAGGGACAGGTGCAAGTGTCTCAAAATGGAATTTCCCTTTAGGAAAGAGATCAAAGATTTCATTTAATTTCTTATATTACTAAGTCTTCTTTTAATCGCAGCCGTCCAGATACATTATATTATTTGATTAAAAGAAGTGGCCATCTCTCTTACTGCCTTTCACTAGTGGAAGGGATCTAAATCTATTAGGCTCGTCATCAGGAAAAAAATTAAAGGAGAGAGTACAAGAATAATAAAACAAAGCAACAAAAGATTTGACGGAGGGGGAAGGAGGAAGAAAATAAAAAGGAAAAAGCAACAATGATACAAGAGTGTGTGTGTGTGGGGGTGGTGTTTTTTTGTTTTTTCGGGTGGGCGGTTTGACTGATTTAAGAGTTGACTTAGGCTATTACCTCTCACTCACACACACGCGAATATAATATTATTAATTAATGAAGAGAAAGAGAGGCGCTTGACAGAGTCGGTGGAATATATATATATATATATATATATATATATATATATATATATATATATATATATATAAGAAAAATGTATATCAGCCCGCGGGCTGAGAGTACTCTCTCAGCCTGCGGTGACGTGGCTCAATTTGTCACCTCACTAACTTGCGGCCCGCTTATAGGAAGAAGTTAAATTACCAAATACCCCTTATGAAAAGCTACTTTTTCTTTAACTTTCCTTATTGTTTATTATTTTTTTTGCCCAAAAGGCAATTTTTGGAGCGCACGTTGTCAGACTTGTTTATTATTATTTTTTCCCCCTTTCTTTTTGCCGCTCTTTATATGATTTAGGTTATTGATTATAAATTATTTTTTCCCCCTATTTCCTTACCTCTCTTTGTCAGATCTAGGTTCTCCTATATAGTTTATTTTTTGTGTATATAATGTAGACAGAGACTTTGGTCGCAGTGTACATGGTTAATTGCGGCCAAGGTCGCAATGTTGTTATTGATAAAGAGGGCCAGCATTTGCAATCTAGGGTCGCAATACAATGACAGCGACTTAGGTCGCAGTACGTTAGGTAGGTGTTTCCTTTATATTAACACGTATATGTTGTTATTGATAAAGAGTGCCAGCATCTGCAATTTAGGGTCGCAGTACAATGACTGCGACTTAGGTCGCAGTACGTTGGTAGGTGTTTCCTTTATTGACACGCAAAGCGACTAAGGTCGCAGTGTTGTTGTTGATTAATACTAAAGACAAGCAACTGCGACCAAGGTCGCAGTGTATTTTATTAAGACTCGGCCAACAACTGCGATCAAAGTCATATATATTTAAAAAAAAAAGTATGACTGCTTTAATTTAAAAAAAAGTCATATATATCATTCATTTTAAAATTAACCTTAGAAAACAGATTCATATATATTTAAAAAAAACAAAATACAATTTTTAAACTTCTAATCCTCGTCATCACCATCGTAATCAGATTCGTCGTCAAGAGTATGACCGCTTTCGTCTTCTGTATCGCTTTCCGTCCCTTCGACCTCTTCAGCGACAATCTCCTCTTCGCTTTCTTCCTCTTCATGTAAGTATTTTGGTTCATCAATGAACTCTCAGAACGGGTCGTCTGTATCAAGCTCATCCTCTGACCCGTAGCGAGGCATCGCTTCAGAACTATACATCCAATCATCATTAGATGATTGGCTTCTTTCTGGTGAAGACGGTGGAGAAGACATTTTTGTATCTATTTCCAAACAGTGAGAGTAACTAGTTTCAGCAAAAACAATTGATTATGTTTATAATCCTTTTACTGATGACCCTTTATATATTTGTAATTCCGGAATTCCAAAAGGTTTAAGCTCTCAAACCACGTGAATATCTCCCAAACTTATTTTCTACCTTTTCCCAAAAATTGTATACTTCCTAGGTGACTGTTCAGTTATCCAAAACAGTTTAAAAGTTAATACACTATAACTTTAAATTACTTTGAACTCCGAAACAGTACATTATTGCGACCATAGTCGCATTGGGAACTGATAAATGATTAACTGCGACCATAAATTGTCAACCGTTAGTCATCAAATACTGTCCTTCGTATAATTTCTGAATGTTTGTCCGATCCTCCTATGAACAATTAAATTGGTTTTTTACATATATTATGCGACCATGGACTGCGACTATGATCGCAGTACCGCGACTATGGTCGCAGTATTTAACGAGAGCAATAGTATAATCACAGTTTACGTATTATTTTATATTCTTTTTTGTTCTTTATTTTTTACTGTTATCTGAATAAGGACTGATTCTATAGTCGCAGTTCACCGTATCTTTTGTCTCAGCCGCCTATAACGTATGAATTATTTTTAATTATTGCATCCGTAGTAGGACTGCGACTATGGTCGTAGTGTTTAAGAGCAGCAGTCGCAGTTTGGATATGTAATTAAAAGAGCTTATAAGTTAAATAGTGAGAAAGAGACCTTACAAAAAAAATAGAATTAAAAGCTTTTAAAAGAAGACAAAATATAATTTAATATCAGAAGATCAGGAAATCCTAATCCTCGTCATTATCACCATCATAAGCAGATGCAACGTCTTCATTCTTCTGCTCTTCCTCTTCATCACTTATTTCCTCATCATCTTCCTGTTTTTGAGGTTTTTTTGTTTCACCGATGAACTCCCAGAATGGATCGTCTCCATCAAGCTCTTCGTCTGATCCGTTGCTAGGAAGCGAGCCTACAGCATCAGAGGACATGCTTTCATCAAGCATGTCTCCGTCAAGTGGCAGAGGAATAATGTCTTCCTCACTAACCCACATGAAATCTTTATTATCCTCATGAATAGGAGGATCAGTTAATACATTATTTGATGCAGTGAGATAGTCAAAAGGAGTGAAGTCCAGACTGGTATCAGATTCACTAGAATATCCTGAAGACAAAGGACTGGTGGGGGAACGATTGAAGTTGAAACCTAAGTGTTCAGAGGAAGAAGATGGGGAAGACATGATTCAAGAATGAATTTTTTTAGGAAGTTTTTGAAATCAAATTGAAAAGGAAGAGCAAAAATATTGTTTGTAGGTATGAGATAATATATTAGTAACAAGCATTATATAAAGGTGAATATTGTGGAAGAACATGAATAGTAATAATAATTGTTACAGGTGATGGTTGAGTATGGTAAGAAGTGGTAAAAAAAAAATATTTAATTGAAGATTTATTGCTGGAGAATCCGAAGAGTTCTTTTTTTTTGTGCAGAGGTTTAATACATGAAGTACAAATTAACTTTTTATAGAATTGTTTGTCTATATCTTTAGATTACGTATGGTGCACATCTTTTCTTTCTCGAGATTAACATTAGTGCATCTCTTTTTTCTAGACTGCTGTTGTATCACGGTAGAAAGAATATTAATTACTTCATTTAATTCAGTGTAATTAATATAGTAATTTTTATAAGATTTGATATACGCGAATTGATCTCAGGGTCGCATGGCTAATCCACCCTAGTCGCATATTAAAAATCTTTTACATAAGGCATGGGAAAGAAGATTGCGACTTTGGTCGCAGTACTGAAGGAGGTCGCATTGCTGTACGATAGAATGCGACTAGGGTCGCAGACGTTATATAAAAAAGTTTTTGTTATACTATGACATGCGACTAGTGACTGCGACTGTGTCGCAGTTGTCATATAAAATGCTGTACGATAGAATGCGAATAGGGTCGCAGACGTTATATAAAAAAGTTTTGTTATACAATGACTGCGACTAGTGATTGCGACTGTGTCGCAGTTGTCATAAAATTGAAATTATATTGTATTAGGTCGCATAAAAACGTTTTGTTATACTATGAGTGCGACTATTGACTGCGACTGTGTCGCAGTTGTTATATTGTATTAAGTCTGCGACCATGGCATGTTTTTAAAATTTTCAATTCTTCTGCTTATTTTACATTATATTGATCCAATTTTTTTAATTATATTTTTCGATGTATTAAAATTACGAATTTTATAACTGTAGATATATTCAACTGAAATTTTGTTTGTTCATGACTTTATTCCACTTTAGAATTAAAAAAGGGGTATTTTTGTCAATTTGTTTCACGATTGTTTAGGCGGGATTTTTTTGTTTTTTTTGGCGCCAACACACTGCGGCCGATGTGTGGCATATATTCAGCCACGTCCCGCCGGCTGAGAAACTCTCTCAGCCTGCAGGCTGAGGTACAGTAACCCCTATATATATATATATATGAGAGAAATGTAAATAAGCTGACACAGGAGGCAACTCCCTCTTATGTCGCACTCAAAAATCATATTTTCCGAATGAATTTTCAAGATCTGACCGCACATTATCATCTTCATATTCTAAGATGTACACATATAAAAAATTAAGTGATTTGAAGTTTGTTTACTCTATTTTCTTTGGGTTCAAACATTAACGGTTTTTTAATAATAGAACAAAATGGAACGATTAAATCAATGAGTAAACGAACTTCAAATCACTTGATTTTTTATATGTGTATATCTTAGAATATGAAGATGATAATGTGCGGTCGGATCTTGAAAATTCAATCAGGAAATATGATTTTTGAGTGTGAATAGGAGGGAGTTGCCTCCTGTGTCAGCTGATTTACATTTCTCTCTCTCTCTCTCTCTCTCTCTCTCTCTATATATATATATATATATATATATATATATATATATATATATATATGGGTCAAGTGTTCCTTGTAGGTCTCCTTAGATTTTAATCTAAGGAGACAGCTTAAAACTCCGACATCCCGATTTTTTTTTTCACGATCCGACCGCACATTATCATATTCATGTTATAAGATGTATGCATATAAAAAATCACGTGATTTGAAATTCATTTACTTATTGACCTAATCGTTCCATTTTGTTCTACTGTTTAAAAATCGTTAATGTTTGAACCAAAAGAAAATAGAGTAAACAAACTTCAAACCATGTGAATTTTTATATGCGTACATCTTATAACATGAATATGATAATGTGCGGTCGGATCGTGAAAAAAAAATCGGGATGTTAGAATTTTAAGCTGTCTCCTTAGATTACACTCTAAGGAGACCTACTAGGAACACTTTTTCCTATATATATATATATAGAGAGAGATGTACCTCAGCCGCCAGCTGAGAGACTCTCTCAGCTAGCGGCGACGTGACTGAATCTCAGCCACAGATCCTGAGCGCAATGCAAGTATGAACAAAAAAAATTTGTGAGGACTGCAGCCAGGTTGTAGTATTTTTTTGTGAGAACTGTTACCATGATCGTGTAAGATCACCTAGAGGGGGGGTGAATAGGTGATGGCTAATCTAATGGTCACTTATGAACAAATAATGCGGAATTAAAACTAAGTAGACCAAATTAAACTTCTTTTAATTAAACACTTATGTATAACACAAGAGTGTTGCCGAATTCCCCTTGCGAGGCTCTGAACAAGCTCCTCTAGATTCCCCTTGAATGGGTTGAGGTGCCGCGTTGGCTCTCTTGGTTGAATACTAGTGTTAACAAGCAATCCCAAGCAAGTATGTATATCAATTATGAGCACAAGGGAATATATCATGCATATATAAGATGAACACAATAAATTGAATGCAAGATATAAAATAGAGACAAAAAGAGCAAGAGATAGCAATCGCAAACACAAGGGTATGTTTCGAGGTTCGAGCACACTTGCTCTACATCCCCGCCTTCGACACACGAAGGATTTCCACTATGCAAGATCCCACCGGATCTCTCCTCGGTGCCGCAACACCTACAAGCCCTCGGACTCCCAAGTCCCGTACACACGCAAGTCCACCGACTCGCCGAGGCCGTACCTCTACCAAAGAGTTCACAACCGAACTCCACACCACAACGAGCACACTTGCCCGTCTCCTCAAAGTAACAAGAACAATCTCTTTGATGATCACAACACTTGATCACCTAAAGAGCACTCTCACTACAACACACCTATAGGAATATCTAGCAATGGATAGCTCAAGTGTGGTGTGAGAAAATCAAGGAAAGAAAGCTATGGAGGAAAACTCAAAGAATCACTAATATACTCTCTTGATAAAAACTCCCTTTTGATTGGAAATATTTGCTCTCAAATTTGTGGAGAAAACTTCTGAAATGAGTGGGAAAAACTGCTCAAGAAGTCTCAAAAATCTTAACCTCAAAACAGTTGACAAGACCCCCTTTTATAGGCTGCCAGAAAATAGAGCCGTTGGGGCTGTGTCAGTGCTGTCGGTCGACCGCCGGTCGACCGGCCAACGGTCATTTTTCTGACCGTTGCAGCCACCGGTCGACCGGCTCGGTCGACCGATAACCTGGAATGAACTGTCGGTCGACCTATCGGTCGACTGGACATTTCCAGAGAGCAAACTCTCTTGGTCGGTCGACCGACCCGGTCGACCGGCCACTGTGCTGACAACGTGCACAGGGCTGTGCACATCGCTCGACCGGACCGGTCGACCGGTTTGGCCTGTCAGCCAGTTGAAATCACCTAGAGGGGGGGTGAATAGGTGATGGCTATATGATAATGGCAATTTTAAGGAATTTAAAAATTAACTCTAAATAATTAGCACAACGCAATATTCTTGCAAGTAATTAGACAATGTAAAGAAGCAAGAAGTAAAGAGATAGAGTTAGAGAGAAATGATCAAACGCAAACACGCCGATATGTTTCCGAGGTTCGAGCCACGCTCTACGTCCCCGCCTTCACACTTGAAGGATTTCCACTATTGAGGATCCCACCGGATCAACAATACAAGGACAACACTTGTCCGTCTCCCGTGATGACACTTCACCACCTTGAGCTCACTAGCTCGCCTTGAGGCCGATGCCTCTACAACTTCACTCAATTACAATGGAAGTGATCACACTTGATCACTTTACAAAAGAGCTCACTAAGCACAATCCTAGAACCAAATAGGAGAGTTAGAGTATGGGATTGTGTAGTGCAAAACTAGAGAGAAGTAGAGGAATAGGCTCCAAGTAAGGTGTATGGAATTTTGGCTTTGGAGAGAAAAATCTTTTCTAAACTTAAACTTTGGAAATCTTGAGAAACTCTTGTAAAAACTCTTGATATTCTTTGTAAAATTGTTAGTCATGTCACTTGAAGTGACTACCTATTTATAGGGGTCAAAAACTGCTCAAGAGATTCGTTGGAGACAAATCCCTAAAGTCAAAGAGTCAGAAAAATAGCTGTTGGACCTGTCAGAATTTTCTGACAGAGGCCGGTCGACCGGGTCGGTCGACCGCCAACGGTCAAAAATCCGACCGTTGGGGCTCACCGGTCGACCGGGTCGGTCGACTGGCAATTTCCAGAGAGCAGCAGCTTTGGGTCGGTAGGGTGGCGGTCGACTTCCGGTCGACCGATACGCACATGCACAGTTGTGCATGTCGGTCGAGTGCCGGTCGACTGCCGGTCGACCGGGCACTGTGAGTTCTGTAAAAACAGAACTTACAGACCTGGACAAATTTTGGATTTTGGTTTTGGGTCTTGGGTTAAATACTTTGGTCTTGAAAAATCATAGAGTATGAGCATGTGTCATACTACTATCAAGGTAAAATACTTTGATAAAAACTCTTTTGATAAAACTTGATTTTCCATAAAATGTTTTTCCAAAAACTAGTCTTTCTAAAATCGTATTTCCAAAATAAATATGTTCATTTAAAAACTAAGTTTGGAAATGGAAATAGAAAGTCTTTTTGAAGCCATAAACCACTCTAGAAAATGTGTGTGTGTGATATCCCATATCTCTACTTCTACTATTTAGTTTTGACAAAATATCTAAAATGAAAATAAACAAAATACAAATCTTGGATTCTTTAGCAAGTCTTGATCTTCTTCTTGAACTTTTCTTCAACGCAAATTCCGAAGCTTCCTATGTGCTTTAGCTTGGGAATGCAAATGTTGGGCAAACTCCAAAAGTGTGAGTCTTTTAGCGGAGTCGTCAAAATCTGTTTCTTGAACCTAAAATACTTTTAAACAAGATTATTAAATACATAACTAAATACGTTTTGCTATCATCAAAATAACCGGGATAATGGCCTTTGGGCCAACACCAGTCTCCAGGTCAGAAAACATGATTTAAAAATCTTTTATAAAATCCTAAAAATACATAGAAATTCTACAAAAATAGTTTTACCAATATACTTGAAAGAACAAACATGCTTGCACAAAATCAAGACATGTTATATATGTTTTGGTCTATTTTTGTAACTTGGAAATATTAGCTCAATAACTAAAATGTATTTTTCCAAAACATGTTTTTCCAAACTTGTTTTTCTAAATCTTCATCAAATACAAAAACAAGATATTTGAGTTCATTTTAAAGCATAGTGTGTATGGATATGATCCACTACACAATCAATAAGAAATATCTATGTTTTTGACATAAAGCACTAATCATGATTTTGGTTTAAAGATATGAACTATGAAATACCAAAATCCAAAATAGTATTTTGTCTCAAAGAAAAATCTTTTTCTACTCTAGAAAATCTTTTTATGAAAGCACTTAAAATCAAGAGTTCTATCAAGAGTGTGTGTGTGTGATATAACTTGAGCAATCCACCAACTATCTATCCTTTACATTTTTACTAAAACAAAAATACAAATTCTATACCTAGACCCAAGTCTTCAACTTCTTGAAGTCTTCCCTTGAAGGCTTCTCATCTTCTTGACTTGGTCCAAGCTTGATCCAAAAACTCCTTGGATCACCACATGCAAGCTCCAAATCTTGTTCTTTTATCCTTTGTTGAGCTATGCACCTACTAAGATCTTGATCATGAATCTGTCACTAATTAAACACAAGATCATTAGTAACTATAACTACATGAGTTGATCATCATCAAAACTAGGGTGAAGGGCCTTTGGGCCAACAATCTCCCCCTTTTTGATGATGACAAAACTCATGGAGTTATATATGCATGGATTAAAGTAAAGCTTCAAAGAAGCTCCCCCTTAACTCATGCATGACAAGAAATAATAGATATGGCAATAAAAGCACATGACATGTATGCAATGTAAGGAGATGCAATCATAACAAAAATCAAATCTTAAGTCAAATCTTTTTCTCCTAATTGCAAAATATAAGGAGATGCAATCATAACAAAAATCAAATCTTAAGTCAAATCTTTTTCTCCTAATTGCAAAATACAACATATATGCATAATAAGTAAGAAAGACAAATACTTCTCCCCCTTAAGCAATGAAAACATGCATATACAATACAATCTCAAATACTTCTCCCCCTTTTTGTCAATCATCAACAAAGGGTTCAAAATAAAAATACATCAAACAAATTTTCTCCCCCTTTTTGTTAAAAACAAAGAGATCAAGGAGGGGTAAATACAAATCAATCAATAAAATTTATATGCGATATAAATTCATGAAGAGGAAGACGTTAAGTTAGCTTCCCGACACATATACATTACATGAAAGAGGGATGACAAGCCCTAATTCACATAACGTATAATATGTCATGCATAAGAGGAGATGTGAAGCTCCCCCTACACACGTATATCATGAAATGAAGAGTTGTCAAGCTCCTCAAATTATAATATACTCAACATGAATCTACATATGGAAGAGATGTTAAGCTCTCCTTGCATATAGACAATACAAATCAAAAATTTTGAATTTTTCTTTATCAAAACAAAATTTTAACTTTTTCTTAGTAACAACAAATTTTGAGATATCTTAGAAAGAGATCATATTATAAGATATCAAATAACACAATTTTGCATGGTTCCAATTGTAAAATAATCAAATTTTGAATTTTTGATACCAATTTCAAAAAAAAACAATGCACAAGCTTATTATGAAATACCAATTTGAAGTCTAATTAAGCTTAGCATTAACAATCTATGTGCTTTAAAAGATACCAATTGTAAAACAAGCACACAACTATCATATATATGTATGAAGAGATTATATCAATAGAGATGGATACATACATATAAAGAAAGCAAAAATATGAGTATATACATAAGAGGTCAAATTGATACCAATTGAAAATATCCAATGATACCAATTGAAAATTAAGCTTAAGTGTATATATCATGTAATCTACCACATGAAGAATTCGAACTAGTTAAATGAAGGTGTTTAACAACTAGTACGGAATCCTTCAATCAAGGAATAAATCAAAGGTTTTTCATGAAATATCAATGAAATACAAGGCACTAAAACACTCTAATCCATAAAGTCCATTTAATGTTTTCAAGAGATGTGAGTGTACTAATGTTATGTGAAGCATGGCATCATGAAAATTACAATAAAACTCAATATTCCTTTAAATTTTGAATTATCATAACTTTTAAAACCTTGAAAATCATAAAAAAAATTTTATTAAAAAAATGTTTCATAATATATGTATGTTTTGTCAATACAAGAAGCATACATACATATCTCTAACACAATTGAGTCCATATATATAGATTTGCATGAAAGGCAAATGACTCAAGAGGTATCCATGTATATCTTAATGTTTTGGCAAAATAACCATATACATGAAATGAAATCACATGATCATAACATAAATCCAAATGGGAATACAAGTTTAAGAATGTAATGATCATCAACATAAGGCTATACTAGTACATCTAATAGGCACAAATAAGCATTCAACCCAATCACATATAGATTTATTTGTGGTCCATAAGGTGTACAAGTATAAATCCAAGTGTTGACAAATACTAACATCTAAACTAATATTCAATACAATGAAGCATCAAAATTTTGAAATCACAAAAGAATTTATCCATAAAAATAGGATCATGTGCATCAATTGAAGAATAGATAACTAGTTTAAATGGATTTTTGACAAACTAGTTAAAGATCCTTCATAAATATGAAATCATATGTATTTCATGAATAATACTAAATACATAAAAGTTCAAGCACTCATATTCCATAAAGCTCCAAATTATATCTTTTCTTGAAGATCGAGTGTTCAAAGGTTATGTAAGTAGTATCTACATGAAATTAGTTATTGAAGCTCAAATCAAATATGACTAATCAAAAATTTTATCAACCAACACATAAAAATCATTTTTATCAAAACAAATCATCTTAAAAATAATCTACATGGTATATGTATGAATTATACAAATCTAGCAATATGCATACATATCCCAAATATTAAAAGAGTCTATTAAATGTTTGCATGAAGGCAAGAGACTCACGGGTATACATGTATATTTATTAGATTTGAATTAAACACCCATATACATGAAGTAAATCACTAAAATAGGTGAAACATGTATAAAAGAGAATCATCAAAACTAGTCTTATACATATGCATAAAGTGGATACAAATGAGCATGAAGTTCAATCATATATATGAGTCAATTGTATTTCACTATACATCTATGTATGAATACAAGTTTTGTAATATTCTACATCTAAGCATGTAAATACCACATGAAGCACATGAAAATCTTAAAACAAAATCATGAACATGCTATGAATATGACATAAGTAAATAGCATGAACATAAAAGTAGGAGTTTAGAGGTTGTTACCAACTCCAAAGCTCCAAGTGTGGTGGTCTTTCCCACCAAGATTCCTTGATAGCAATGCATCCAAATGTTTGTCCATCATGTCCATTGCATCGGCTACCAAGGCACCAATCCTCTCACGTTTTGTGAGAGCCCTCACCTACATCAAAATCAAAAGGTGGGGGTTTTGGTACCCATGTTTTCTTGGGTCCTTTGGAGTTAGCATTGTTGTAAGGAACCCAAAATCTATTATACTTAGCAAAATATAAGTAAGGTTTCTTATCAAAACAATATTTTGCTAGATGGCCTTTGCGGCCACAATGTGTACAAATGTACACCTTAGCATGATGCTTATGAGTGTGATTGTGATCGTGATGTGCACCATAAGCATGAGCATGATGAGTATGTGCATGAGCATGGGGAACTTGTTTCTTTTGAAACAAAGATTCCAACTTAGAATGATTAAATGCACAAGAGTTCAAAGTTGAACTCAAATTATTCATTTTATTTTTCAAGTTCTTAATCTCATTAGTGGTAGCATGAAAGGCATGATGAGATGAAGAATCATTTTTCTTTTTCTTCTTAGCAACAAAATCTTTTTCTTTTTCAACAAATTTTCTTTTCAAAGTAATATTTTCTTGCAAAATATCTTCTTTTTGTTTTTCCACCAAGTCAATCTTTTCTTTCAAAGTATTGTTTCCTTCACACAAAATACTCAATTTAGAAAATAAGGAAACATTCTCATTTTTCAAATCTTCTTTTTCTTTTTCTAAACATGCAAGTTTATTTTTCAAGGAATCATTTTCTACATGCATGCAATCAAATTTCTTTTTCAAAATATTGTTATCTTTTTCTAAGCATGCAATGTTATCTCTAAAAGAGTCATGTTCTACATGCATGCAAGCAATTTCCTTTTTCAAATTTTTATTATTCCTTTTAAGCATGTCATATTTTTCAAGTATAAGATGACAAAAGGTAGTGAGCTCATCATATGACATGTTCTCATCATCGGATTCGGAATTTACCTCAAGGGGGTTATCCCCTTGGACCATATAGCACTTGTTGGAGGTGTCGCTTCCAACATCCGAGTCACTCCCCGCATAGTATAGATCTTTTTCGCCGAGGGAGGTGATGATGTTCCATACTACAAAAGCCGATTCAACATTAGAAACCCTAGATAAATAATCATCATTTAGGGTTGACTTAATAGCATGAAGGGCTTTTGCATTAGCCTCAATGTTCTTACCATTTAAGCAATATTCTTTATTAGTTGTGGCAAGATATATACTAAGGCCAAGTCCTTTGAGGAACAAAGACATCTTAACCTTCCAAATTTGGATGTTAAGAGTGTCAAAGGTGGGTGGTGACATGAAGTCCATAGTGTGTGTACAAATCTTGTGATTAACCTAAAAGAGGATCTTTAACTCTTAGGTTGTTAGACCCAATATCAAGAGCACTAGCTCTGATACCAATTGTAAGATCACCTAGAGGGGGGGTGAATAGGTGATGGCTAATCTAATGGTCACTTATGAACAAATAATGCGGAATTAAAACTAAGTAGACCAAATTAAACTTCTTTTAATTAAACACTTATGTATAACACAAGAGTGTTGCCGAATTCCCCTTGCGAGGCTCTGGACAAGCTCCTCTAGATTCCCCTTGAATGGGTTGAGGTGCCGCGTTGGCTCTCTTGGTTGAATACTAGTGTTAACAAGCAATCCCAAGCAAGTATGTATATCAATTATGAGCACAAGGGAATATATCATGCATATATAAGATGAACACAATAAATTGAATGCAAGATATAAAATAGAGACAAAAAGAGCAAGAGATAGCAATCGCAAACACAAGGGTATGTTTCGAGGTTCGAGCACACTTGCTCTACATCCCCGCCTTCGACACACGAAGGATTTCCACTATGCAAGATCCCACCGGATCTCTCCTCGGTGCCGCAACACCTACAAGCCCTCGGACTCCCAAGTCCCGTACACACGCAAGTCCACCGACTCGCCGAGGCCGTACCTCTACCAAAGAGTTCACAACCGAACTCCACACCACAACGAGCACACTTGCCCGTCTCCTCAAAGTAACAAGAACAATCTCTTTGATGATCACAACACTTGATCACCTAAAGAGCACTCTCACTACAACACACCTATAGGAATATCTAGCAATGGATAGCTCAAGTGTGGTGTGAGAAAATCAAGGAAAGAAAGCTATGGAGGAAAACTCAAAGAATCACTAATATACTCTCTTGATAAAAACTCCCTTTTGATTGGAAATATTTGCTCTCAAATTTGTGGAGAAAACTTCTGAAATGAGTGGGAAAAACTGCTCAAGAAGTCTCAAAAATCTTAACCTCAAAACAGTTGACAAGACCCCCTTTTATAGGCTGCCAGAAAATAGAGCCGTTGGGGCTGTGTCAGTGCTGTCGGTCGACCGCCGGTCGACCGGCCAACGGTCATTTTTCTGACCATTGCAGCACCGGTCGACCGGCTCGGTCGACCGATAACCTGGAATGAACTGTCGGTCGACCTATCGGTCGACTGGACATTTCCAGAGAGCAAACTCTCTTGGTCGGTCGACCGACCCGGTCGACCGGCCACTGTGCTGACAACGTGCACAGGGCTGTGCACATCGGTCGACCGGACCGGTCGACCGGTTTGGCCTGTCAGCCAGTCTCCAGGTCAGAAAACAGGATTTAAAAATCTTTTATAAAATCCTAAAAATACATAGAAATTCTACAAAAATAGTTTTACCAATATACTTGAAAGAACAAACATGCTTGCACAAAATCAAGACATGTTATATATGTTTTGGTCTATTTTTGTAACTTGGAATATTAGCTCAATAACTAAAATGTATTTTTCCAAAACATGTTTTTCCAAACTTGTTTTTCTAAATCTTCATCAAATACAAAAACAAGATATTTGAGTTCATTTTAAAGCATAGTGTGTATGGATATGATCCACTACACAATCAATAAGAAATATCTATGTTTTTGACATAAAGCACTAATCATGATTTTGGTTTAAAGATATGAACTATGAAATACCAAAATCCAAAATAGTATTTTGTCTCAAAGAAAAATCTTTTTCTACTCTAGAAAATCTTTTTATGAAAGCACTTAAAATCAAGAGTTCTATCAAGAGTGTGTGTGTGTGATATAA
Source organism: Agave tequilana (assembly GCA_038442645.1). Classification (NCBI taxonomy): domain Eukaryota; kingdom Viridiplantae; phylum Streptophyta; class Magnoliopsida; order Asparagales; family Asparagaceae; genus Agave; species Agave tequilana. Next base: position 89,463 of record JAVJIF010004743.1, read on the forward strand.
CTTGAGCAATCCACTAACTATCTATCCTTTACATTTTTACTAAAACAAAAATACAAATTCTATACCTAGACCCAAGTCTTCAACTTCTTGAAGTCTTCCCTTGAAGGCTTCTCATCTTCTTGACTTGGTCCAAGCTTGATCCAAAAACTCCTTGGATCACCACATGCAAGCTCCAAATCTTGTTCTTTTATCCTTTGTTGAGCTATGCACCTACTAAGATCTTGATCATGAATCTGTCACTAATTAAACACAAGATCATTAGTAACTATAACTACATGAGTTGATCATCATCAAAACTAGGGTGAAGGGCCTTTGGGCCAACAGATCGCAGTGTTTTTATGAGTACTACCATGATCGTAGTGTTTTTATGAGGACTGCAATCTTGGTCTTAGTCCTAAAAAATTTCAGACATTCTCACTCTAATTAGCACTGTGACCATATTAGCAGTTCTTACAAAATAATTCGACCGCGATAGCAGTCCTCACAAAAAATACTACTACCATGGTAGCAATCCTCATAAAAACACTGCGATCATGATAACGCTGTGATCAAGATCTGTGGCTGAGATTCAGCCACATCGCCGCCAGTTGAGAGATTCTCTCAGCTAGCTCAGCTGGCAATTGAAGTACATTTCTCTTATATATATATATATATATATATATATATATATATATATATATATATATATATAAAGAGAGAGAGAGAGAGAGAGAGAGAGAGAGAGAGAGAGAGAGAGAGAGAGAGACTTGTGTCATTCTGGAAGGATTCGGTCGAATTCTTTCTACTTAAATATAACATTACAATATCCGAATGCAAGATTCATTCCGTTGAAGTTGATTTACATTATTTCAAGTAATTAAAAGTCAAAAATCATGTGTTTTGAATACTTTTTGCTCATCCATCAAATAGGCGCACAATGAACGGCCAAAAATAACATATTGCTTAGATCAACGTCTCTAGGCATACAAATTCTCGATCCGACCATTTCATCAATGATCTAAATACTTAAAAACCCTCACACACCAACTTTTGTTAAATTTTAAAAATTCTACACCGTTAAACTAACCAACTCACTATTTCGGCCATCTATTATGCGCCTACATGATGGATGGACAAAAAGTATTCAAAATACATAATTTTTAGATTTTAGTTACTTGAGATAATGTAGGTCAACTTTAACGAAGTGGATTTTTTATTCGGATGTTGTAAAGTTGTATTTGAGTGGGAAGATCCGCCTCAAATCCTTCCAGCATGACATGTCTCCCCCCCAACACACACACACACACACACACACAGATAGACCTTATATTTTGAGACACTGGAAGTGAATGATTAAAATAATATGTGATACTGATTATTATTGTATAATTAAAGTACCTTTCTCGCCACTTGCGTGATGCTACTGTGCTACTGAAATTAAAATCCTGATATTCTTATTTACTGGACTACACTTGCATGACTGAGTCATGACATTTTGATTCGGTATATGTGTGCTTGCCTGTACGCCTCTTGGGGTTATTTTCTAACAATTCTGAACCTACATGTTCAGATTTCGGAGCTTGGACTAAAGTGGACCTTTCGCGAAAATCCTGGCATTTCTTGTGGAGCAAGAGGATTAGCCGTAGCTCATTCCTGACCTCCCTTCTCTTGACCGGCTCGCGAGATTTTCTTTTTTTACAATTTGTGAGCATCTTCCAGCCTTTTCATGCTTGTAAACTATACTTTTGCGCCTCCTAGTGATGTAATATTCATGTGATATTGTGTCATGCTCTGTGATAACTACGTACTTGTAATATTTTGTTGGAATGTATAATATCACATACTTTCGTACTCTGACTTCTGTACTGTATTGATACTTAGTGTAAATATGTGAGGGTATTTTCGCTCTGTGTATGTACGTCGCAGTAGCGTCGCCGTACCCGCCGGGGCGGGGCGTTAAACTTCGGTTATCATGCAGTCACTATTTGCATAGTATTATATTACTATGGATGGGATGGTGGTGACTCGTGGTTGGAAGTAATGGAGGTGGTTGGTGGTTAGAGATGATGGAGATGGATAACCGTTTTCATAACAAATAGTAATTTTTAATGGATCTGTCTTCTTTCTTACTTAGCTTTCTTTCTGCCCAAACAAACAAAAATTGATTATGGTGACAAGTTACCCCCACAGTAGAGTTTTGCTTGAAAGTGACTTGTGAAAAACCACCTAGAGGGGGGTGAATAGGTGATTTTGCTAATCTAGAAACTAAGTGCGCTAAATGCGGAAGCTAAGACAAATATTGCAATCACACTTAATACAACACACAAGTGTAGCCGAATTCCCCGTGAAGGGCTCTGGACTAACTCCTCTTGATTCCCCTAGATATGGGTTGAGGTGCTATATGAAGCTCTTGTGGTTAAGTATAAGTGAGGCACACACACAAGCATATAATAGATATGGAAATATGAAACAATGCTCAACACAAGCAAATATGATATGATAATATGAATGATGATTTGCACAATTAAAAGAGAGAGAGAGAGAGAGAGAGAGAGAGTTAGAGAGACAATGGATCAAACGCAAACACAAAGATATGTTACGAGGATCGAGCCCCTAGCTCTACATCCCCGCCTTCACCGCCGTGAAGGATTTCCAATCCACTACACTCCCACCGAGGGAACCTCTACCGAAGAGGATTTGTTACAACAAAGGGAGTACCGAACTCCTCTCTCAAACACCGCCTCACAACCGAGGGGGTAGGCCCGTAGCCAAACAATAACCAATCCACCTCACACTTGAGGGATACAAACCAAATTCCACCTCTCACTAGAGGGAGCAAACCAACCAACTCAACCTCTACCAAAAAGGGAGCAAACCAACCAACTCAACCTCTACCAAAGAGGGAGCAACCCAACAAGAATAAGGGTTTACAACAAGTGGTCTCTTTCAACCACAAACTCTCTTTTTCCACAAAACAAAAAGATCCTAATAAATTAGGATAGATGATATAGCTCAAGTGGATATCAAGGTATTTTTGGAAAGCAAATCACAAAGAAAAACTACTTGGGAAATCTCTTGTAGATGATAGAATTGAAAATTCAAAACAATATCCCAAAAACCTAGTTTTCTTTGATTTTTCAAAACCCTTGAAAAACAATAAAGATGAAAACTTTTAAGCTTTAAAACTCTTTTAAAACTTCTTTTAAACTCAGGAGAAACATGGAATTTTTCTTGTTAAAAAACTTAGCCAAAATCCCAAAGAAATGGGGTTTATATAGGCCAAAACAGAAACTAGCCGTTAGGCTGATCTGGCAGCCTGACAGGCTAGCGGTCGGCCGGCCGGCCGACCGCCAACGGTCATAAATATGACCGTTAGGCCATCCCGGTCGACCGCCCGGCCGACCGCCAGAAACAGAGAGCAGAGCTCTCTGGTCCGGTCGGCCGCCCGGCCGACCGTCCCTGTGACTGCCAAACGTGCACAAGCCTGTGCACGTCGGTCGACCGCAAGGGTCGACCGGCCTTTGGTGCGGTCGGCCGACCTGGCCTGTCAGCCACTGTTCTGGGCAGAAAAACACAAGTTAAAATATTTCTAAAAATTCTTTTAAGTCTTGTAAAATACCCAAAAATAGTTTTATCATTTTGCATTGATATATAAACTTGTGATAAACATTTTAACTCAAATATCAAGCATATGAAGCTATTTTTGTGTTTTAACATTTTTACCAAAAATCAAAACTTGTATTTTATCAAACTTGGATTTTTCAATAAGAAAATCTGATTTTTCCTAAAACTCATGAATAGATATATCAAAATAATTTTGTTTAAGATATGAAGCATGTATGTATATCGAACACATCTAATATACATAAAAACCATTTAAACTTGTTTTGATCTAAACTATTCATGAAAACCAAATCCAAACATAAAACTTGTGTGTGTTGTGCACTTGAGCATATCAACTATTCTAAGCTTTACACATGGATCTAAAACACACAAACCTAAACTAGGATACCTAAGTCTTCTTGATGATCTTCATCTTCAAGTCGACTCGGTCCAAAACACCGTGATCCAACGAGCAAGGCTATGTATGATCTTGATGCTCGGGCCCTGGAATCACTAAGTGAAGGCTTCCAAACTCCTCTTTTTGAAGCAATCACCAACTAATATCTTGTTACATGATCTGAAACTAAAATCACAAGATTATTAGTGAACATAACTACATGAGTTAATCATCATCAAAACTAGAGAGGAAGGCCTCCGGGCCAACAATCTCCCCCTTTTTGATGATGACAAAACTCATGAAGTTATATATGCATGGATTAAAGTTAAGCTTCAAAGAAGCTCCCCCTTAACTCATGCATAAACAAATAAATATAAATATGCAATGAATATTAAACATGAATGCATAGATATGCATAAATAATAAAAAGTTCTAAATACCAATGAAATGTTCAAAAATAAAACATGCTCTAGATACCAATTAAAATTAAACTTAATATATGCAAAACATAAATATGCATATATAAAACTCAAAATCTTTCTCCCCTTTTTGTCAATCATCAACAAAGGGGTAAACAATCAAAGAAGCTCCCCCTTAACTCATGCATAAACAAATAAACATAAATATGCAATGAATATTAAACATGAATGCATAGATATGCATAAACAATAAAAAGTTCTAGATACCAATGAAATGTTCAAAAACAAAACATGCTCTAGATACCAATTAAAATTAAACTAAATTAAACTTAATATATGCAAAACATAAATATACATATATAAAACTCAAAATCTTTCTCCCCTTTTTTGTCAATCATCAACAAAGGGGTAAACAATCAAAACAAAACAAAATCTTCTCCCCTTTTTAATACAAAGAAACAATCATTAATAAAAAAGGGTAAAAGCAAAACTAAATCAATAAATTTTTCTCCCTTTTTTTGTTCGAAACAATGAATCAATAAAGGGTTAATAAATACAATGTTTTCCCCTTTTTGTCTAAAACAAAAAACAAAACCAAATAGGAGTGACAATCAATTAAGGTACCAATTGAAAATATGTCAAAGTAGCATCTTGATACCAATTGAAAGTAAACATAGGTCAATCAATAAATGGTATATGCGATATACATTCATGAAGAGGAAGACGGTAAAGTAACTTCCCTACATATATACATTATATGAAAGAGGGATGACAAGCCCTAATTCACATAACGCATATTATGTAATGCATAAGAGGAGATGTGAAGCTCCCCCTACACACGTGTATCACATAAGGAAGAGATGTCAAGCTCCTCAATACAAGATACACTCAACATGAATCTATATGTAGAAGAGATGTTAAGCTCTCATTGCATATAGGTAATACAAATCAAAACTTTTGAGTATGTTCTTTAAACACAATTTTGAGATACCAATTTTAAAACATTCAAATAAACATCTTGATATCAAAAGATAGTATTTTTCTTTTTAAGTATATGATATCAATTTGAAATTTTTATTTTCTATCATAAAGTAAGGGAGTGGAAATACAAATACCAATTGAAATATGAAAATCGAATTTTCTCCCCCTTTATGAAATACCAACTAAAACAATGCGTAGGCTTGAAATGAGATACCAATTGAAAAGCAATTGAAAAACTAATCAATTGAAACAAAATTGAAGCTCAAGCTTAGCATAAGCAAGATATATATATGTATGAAAAAAATAGATACCAATTGAAATTGATATTCTTGGAATTGAAAGCATACATACATACAAACATATATGAGTATACAAGAAAGGTCAAAATTGATATCAATTGAAAGAATTTCAATGATACCAATTGAAACAACAATAATGATCAAGTGTATACATCATATAACTACCACCCAATCATGTTCAAGTTTTAAAATGATTTTCAATATAAAGTATACACGAGCATGGTCTCCCATCCATCCGCCCTTCGATGGTAGGGGTTTTCAAAAAAATAGGTTTGAAAAATAAAGTATGTTTGAAAAACTCTACCAAATGAAGAATATCGCAACTAGTTATATGAAAACTAGTACGAAATCCTTCAAGTAAGGAATAAAACAAAAATATTTTTCATGAAAACATGAAATTCACAAAATAGTCAACACTCATAATCAATTAAGCATAAATATGACTCATGAAAACAAACACATGAGTAAACAAGAAATGTGAGTGAACAAATACAATGTGAAGAACATGATCATGAAAATATACAATTAAGCTCAAATAATTCCTTGAAACATGGAAACATGAAAATCATCAAAACTATTTAATCTTCAAGGTATATGTATGTCCTATACAAACTAAAGTATACATACATATCCAAACACAACGAGTCCACAAAGATATATGCATGAAGGCACGTGGCTCAAAGGATGTATATGTATAACAATAATTTGGATAAAATGGACATATACATGAAGTTAAACATATAAACATAAAACAATTTCAAAAAGGGAATACAAGTTTAAAATGCATGGATCATCAAAACTAGACTATACTAGCACATCTAATGGGTTCACATAAGCATTCAAGTACAAACATATATAGATTTATTTGTGACCTACTATATGTACAAGTATAAATCCTAATCTTAATGAAAACTAACATCTAAACATGTAATCAACGCATGAAGCATAAAACAAGATATGAATAAACATGAAAAACATAAACATGATTATTATGTAAATTCACATGTTATTAAACCTATGATAAACATGATAGCTAAACAAACGGTGAGAACACAAAAATATGATCTATATTGAACATGGGTGTCTCAAATACTATACATGTATGTCAATGGTCTAATAAACATGGTATTTACTTGATAATCACTAAACAATAAAACATGATATAAACAATGAATATGAAAGCATGTAAACATAAATAAGGAGTTAGGAATCGTTACCAAAACCTAGAAGGCAACTTTCCTTGTCTTCAAAACGTGGTGGTCATCTCCACCAAACCTTCCTTGAAAGTGATGCATCCAAATGATTTCCATGAAGCTCAGAACGCATCCACTCCAAGGTATCTCTACTCTCACGTCATGTGAGAGCCCACACCTACATCATAAATAAGAGGGGTGGTCTTTGGTACCCATATCTTATTAGGTCCATGGGGGTTAGTCCCTTCTCTAATCCAAACAAACTTATTTGCTAAATTAGAAACATGTATTCTATCATAACAAAATTTAGCAAGGTGGCCCTTACGTCCACAATGTGTACAAGTGTACACATGAGCATACATAGTGTGATGGTGTCCGTGAGGAGCATGTGTATGCCGTGGAGGGTGTGCATGCATAATAGATGGAACTTGTTTCTTTCGAAACAAAGTTTCCAAACGTGTATGGCTCTTGGCACAATGGCTCAAAGTGGAGCCCAAACAATCAACACTCTTCTTAAGTATGGATATATCATTATTAATTAAAGAAGAGGTGGCACATGCAATAGGTGAAGTGTGTGATACTACACTAGCATGGCAAACATGTGCATCAATCTTATTTGCAAAAATTCATTTTTCTTTAAACAAATTTCTAAATCCTTTGAAATAGAATCAATTTTTATTTTCAAAGAATTATTTTCTTTTACAACAAATTCAATTTTTGAAGACAAAACTTTATTTTTCTTCAAAACATTTTCACAATCATTTTTATTTTTCAAAAACTCATTTTCTTTTAGTGCAAGGTCTAGTTGAGATCTCAATGAATCCCTTTCATTATAGACCTCAACCTTCTCTTGCAAAACCTTGTCAAGTCTAGAATGCAAACTTTTATTTTCTTTTTCAATTCCTAGACTTTTCTTTTTCAAAACCTTATATTTTTCAATTAATTTTTCACAAACTATTGAAAGTTCTTCATTTAAAGCATGAGCATCAATATGATCATCATATGAAGAACTAGAATCAAAACTATCTAGTTGAGTTTTCGATTGTACCTCAAGGGAGTCATTCCCTTGGACCATGTAGCATTGTGAGTCGGATTCTCCACTAGATTCCTCCGGTTGGATTGGCAATTGGAGCTTGGAGGTGGTTGTGGTTGTCAACTTGTTCCACACTGCAAAGGCGGAATTAAGGTTAGAAACATGCATAAGATAATCTTTTGAAAGCGTGCTTCTAATAGCCTCAAGGGCTTGTGCATTGGCCCCTATATGCTTGCTATCACTAAGGAAGGATTCCTTGGTAATGGCGAGGTGCACCTTATAACCTAGGGTTTGTAAATAGATGGACATCCTAGTCTTCCAAATAAGAATGTTGGAAGGGTCAAACATAGGTGGGGCCATGAACTCCATGGGTCCAAACTATATGTGTGCAAACAAGCAAATGCAAATGTAGATTAGCAAATAAGGATCTCACTCCTAGGATGTTAAGCCTAAAGTATCAGGAGCGTAGGCTCTGATACCAATTGAAAAATCACCTAGAGGGGGGTGAATAGGTGATTTTGCTAATCTAGAAACTAAGTGCGCTAAATGCGGAAGGTAAGACAAATATTGCAATCACACTTAATACAACACACAAGTGTAGCCGAATTCCCCGTGAAGGGCTCTGGACTAACTCCTCTTGATTCACCTAGATATGGGTTGATGTGCTATATGAAGCTCTTGTGGTTAAGTATAAGTGAGGCACACACACAAGCATATAATAGATATGGCAATATGAAACAATGCTCAACACAAGCAAATATGATATGATGATATGAATGATGATTTGCACAATTAAAAGAGAGAGAGAGAGTTAGAGAGATAATGGATCAAACGCAAACACAAAGATATGTTACGAGGTTCGAGCCCCTAGCTCTACATCCCCGCCTTCACCGCCGTGAAGGATTTCCAATCCACTATACTCTCACCGAGGGAACCTCTACCGAAGAGGATTTGTTACAACAAAGGGAGTACCGAACTCCTCTCTCAAACACCGCCTCACAATCGAGGGGTAGGCCCGTAGCCAAACAACAACCAATCCACCTCACACTTGAGGGATACAAACCAAACTCTACCTCTCACTAGAGGGAGCAAACCAACCAACTTAACCTCTACCAAAGAGGGAGCAAACCAACCAACTCAACCTCTACCAAAGAGGGAGCAACCCAACAAGAATAAGGGTTTACAACAAGTGGTCTCTTTCAACCACAAACTCTCTTTTTCCACAAAACAAAAAGATCCTAATAGATTAGGATAGATGATATAGCTCAAGTGGATATCAAGGTGTTTTTGGAAAGCAAATCACAAAGAAAAAACTACTTGGGAAATCTCTTGTAGATGATAGAATTGAAAATCCAAAACAATATCCCAAAAACTTAGTTTTCTTTGATTTTCCAAAACCCTTGAAAAACAATAAAGATGAAAACTTTTAAGCTTTAAAACTCTTTTAAAACTTCTTTTAAACTCAGGAGAAACAGGAAATTTTTCTTGTTAAAAAACTTAGCCAAAATCCCAAAGAAATGGGGTTTATATAGGCCAAAACAGAAACTAGCCGTTAGGCTGATCTGGCAGCCTGACAGGCTAGCGGTCGGCCGGCCGGCCGACCGCCAACGGTCATAAATATGACCGTTGGGCCATCCCGGTCGACCGCCCGGCCGACCGTCCCTGTGACTGCCAAACGTGCACAAGCCTGTGCACGTCGGTCGACCGCAAGGGTCGACCGGCCTTTGGTGCGGTCGACCCGTGCGGTCGGCCGACCTGGCCTGTCAGCCACTGTTCTAGGTAGAAAAACACAAGTTAAAATATTTCTAAAAATTCTTTTAAGTCTTGTAAAATACCCAAAAATAGTTTTATCATTTTGCATTGATATATAAACTTGTGATAAACATTTTAACTCAAATATCAAGCATATGAAGCTATTTTTGTGTTTTAACATTTTTACCAAAAACTAAAACTTGTATTTTATCAAACTTGGATTTTTCAATAAGAAAATCTGATTTTTCCTAAAACTCATGAATAGATATATCAAAATAAGTTTGTTTAAGATATGAAGCATGTATGTATATCGAATACATCTAATATGCATAAAAACCATTTAAACTTATTTGATCTAAACTATTCATGAAAACCAAATCCAAATATAAAACTTGTGTGTGTTGTGCACTTGAGCATATCAACTATTCTAAGCTTTACACATGGATCTAAAACACACAAACCTAAACTAGGATACCTAAGTTTTCTTGATGATCTTCATCTTCAAGTCGACTCGGTCCAAAATACCGTGATCCAACGAGTAAGGTTATGTATGATCTTGATGCTCGGGCCCTGGAATCACTAAGTGAAGGCTTTCAAACTCCTCTTTTTGAAGCAATCACCAACTAATATCTTATTACATGATCTGAAACTAAAATCACAAGATTATTAGTGAACATAACTACATGAGTTAATCATCATCAAAACTAGAGAGGAAGGCCTCCGGGCAACAACTTGAGCATTATGCTGTTAGTATTTTCTTTTGTTTTGAAATTTTTTTCTTGGCCAAATGGGCCAAATTGCCAAATTGTCATGGACGTATAGAATTGACATTTGTTTTGGTTTTGTGGGGAACTCTAGTCCTCATTGCTATTTTTATTACTTTTCTAAGCATGTACTTGTAACCTTTTATTAGTAGGGTTTGTTGGGATTCCCTAGGAGCCAATCACACGCCCAGATTTGTATTTCCAATGCCGAGTCAATCACGAACCAATTTGCACGAACACAAAAAATAAAAGAGAGAAAGAAACAAATAATTTAACGAGGTTCAACAACTTGGCTACGTCATCGGGGCAGAAAAGAGAAGAACTTATTCAAACAACCGAGTTACAAATATTACAAAATCTGGAGATCCAAATTGAGAATCTATACAAATTACCCGTAAAATTCCCTCAAACAAACTAACTTTAGAACTCCTAACAATCAATTCAACAACCAATCTTCAAATCGATACTCATATCAATATAATTTGGGGTGCAAAGATCCTCTTTATATGGCCAAAGGATAGACCGAATTGAAGAAAACCAAATCGGATACGAAATCCGCATCAAAACAGAAATTGGAAACAAACTCGGAGTTGTCAAATTCGCAACCCGATCGACTGCCCGGTCGACCGGCTCTATGTGCGATTGACCGCTCAGTGGACCACTAGTTCAATCTTCTGTGCCAGAAAACCAATGCAACTCTATGTTAAATCTCAGTCCTTCGGGTCGGTCGACCGCCTTTCTCGTGCGGTCGACTGCCCGGTTGACCGCCTAGCTTTGTTTCCTCCTTGTGTACAGCTGTGCACGTTCCATCCCGAGTGATCGACCGCCCTGCATCCATCTTCTCTCTTTCTTTGCTATTTTTTCAATGAGTTAGAAAACCTAATTTTCAACTTCTTCTCCCACAGGGTTCGGGTCAGCTCCTTCGCGCGTTGTGGGCCGTTCCATCGTGGGTGCATCAAGATTCAGGTGAAGTTAAAGAGACACCCAGAGCTCTGTTTCTTCCTCTGTTAACATTAACATTCGCATGGAAGTTGAGGAGACTGATTTATTGTGTTGTAGATCCCTAGCTTGCCTAATTTAAGGAAAGGGAGAGGAGAAGGGGCTCCTCTTGACCAGTATTTGACTATGGTTTGTTATTGACAACCCCTGGAGTTGGCCATGTCGACAGCTCGATATGACCACAGATCTCTCTCCCTCTTCCCCTTCCATGCCCTAAAACAGACCACAATTTAATTGAAAAAAATAAAATGAAGAAAATATCCTAGAAATTTGTTTTTTTAATTATTTCAGTTCTTTTTTAAGGGGAAAACTCCATTTCAGCTTGAATTGTTTTGTCTAAGTTGAGAATGAACCATGTGGCCAAATAAGTGGCACCTTTGGACGCTCTCCAAAGGTGATATGGAAGAAGTCGGGGGCTATGGAGGCTGCAGTGGAGTTATGATGGACGGAGAGATAGGCCCAGGCGAGTGGGTGGAGGAGGACGCAGTGGCAGAGAGGGGAGGGGGAGAAGGTCCGGAGGGTCAAAGTCGAGGTCGTGGTGGGTGAAGCGTCAAGGTCATGGTGGGTGAAGCGGTGGAGGGCGGAGAACGAGCTATAGGAGAGAAAGAAGAAGAGAGAAGGTTTGTGTGAATGTAACATTAACCAAGGAAGAAACGGAGCTCGGGATGTCTCTTTAACTTCTGTGCGAATCTTGATGAGCCCATGATCGAAAGGCCCACAGCGTGCGAAGGACCATCCTGGCCCTTCGTGCAAAAGTGCTAACCTATAATACCTCTATTTTTGAAATACAAGATTTAATAATGAATAATAATATTTTTTATTGCATGTATTTTGTATTAATTATTATTGTTGCTATGTATTATTATTGTTATTACTATTGGTAATTATTATTATTGTTATCGTTAAATATCTTTGTGTATTATTGTTATTATTCTTATTATTAATATTATTGATATTTATTTTGTGTATTATTCTTAGATAAGCTCACTTCTTGCCCCCTATTTTTCTCTTCCCTTTTCTTATTTTTTATCCTAAGCCCAATCCAAGTCCAAGTATCCATTTTCATATGCTTTACATTTACCCATTAGTCCATATCCATTTCCTATCTTTCTTTTATTTTTTCTTGGCCCATGCCATGAGCCCATTTCCATTCCTTCTATTTTTCTTTTATTTGAGCAAAACCTATTACCCAATATCTAATTTTAATCTTATCTCAAATTTAAATCCTAACAAAAATCATATCTAATTCTAACTTACCCAAATCTACATCCTATTTTCAAAATCACAATCTCAACTAATTCTATTTCAAAATAAAATCCTAACTAATCTTTAATCTATTTTAATCCTTATCCTATCAACTAAATCCTAAATCCTAACTATGTAATTCTATATCTTAACTACCTAATCACTAATCTGATATCTCTCTCCCTATATTTAATCCTATCTAATCCTATCCATCAAATCTAAATCTTAACCAACCCAATTTTCATATATCCTAACTACTAAATTCTATAGTTATCTTAATTAAATAAAAATTCTAACTAACCTAATCTCTCATGATCTCCTAATTCTAACCATCTAATCTTAAATTATCCTAATCCTAACTATAAAATTATAACCAATTAACATCTCCTATATAAACATATAATCCTAAACCAAAACCCTAACCTAATCTTCTCCTCCTTCCTTTGCTGGCAGCCCCAACCTACCATACGACCTCCTCTTTCTTCTCTAACGAGACCCCGACGCTAGCTTGCGACACTCCGACATTCTCGCGGCCTCCACCTTCTCTGTCGTTGAACTCTCCATGGCCGGTCGTGAGTTTCTCCCCCTCCGCGGTTTTCGCCTCCTCCAGCAAGCTCCGCCGCAGCCTTCTCCCGGCCATGTCTCCTCCAGTACCGTGAGTGTGCCCTCTCTTCCTCTCTATTTCTATGTTATTATATATATATTTATGTATGTGTCATTTGTGGTTGGGTGTACATAAATTATTATGTGATGGTACATTTGTGGATATGTGTCACGTGTGCATGGAGGTGTGCATGTTTGATGTATATGTTTATGTAAGAGTGTGTATATATGTATGTATAAATGTCTGCATGATTATAAGTGTGTGAGTATTGTATATGCCTGGATGTATGCATAATTATGTGTATGTATGTATATACTCGTGTGTGTGTGTGTGTGTATCTCTGTGTGTGTGTGCGCGCGCGCGTATGGGTGTGTACATGTGCATTTATGTATACGTGTGGCTATATGTGTTTGGTTATATATTACAGCGAAGCAGATCTGTTCGTGCGCTCCAAACCCAGTAACAGAGGACCCATACCCGATCTGGATTTATGTTCGTTATGGACCTGATATGCTGACGATTCGAAAACCGAACCATGAGGATCCGGAGATTCGTACCGGTTCGTGCAGTGGAGACCGGATGGTGATTCAGTTTCAAAATCACGTTGTAGGCTGTCTAAAAATCATTAAAAGACAAGCCATTAAAAAAGGCAGAGTTTTAAGTTCTGGACGCAGGACTGATGATGGCCAGCCGCGTCTCAACATCAAGGCGCGTGGGCTCGACACCCGCGTCTCAACATCAAGGCGCGTGGGCTCGACACCCGCGTCTCAACCCCAAGGCGCGTGGGCTAGACACCCGCGTCTCAACCTCAAGGCGCGTGGGCTAGACACCCGCGTCTCACCTCAAGGCGCGTGGGCTCGACACCCGCGTCTCAACCTCAAGGCGCGTGGGCTCAACACCCGCGTCTCAACCTCAAGGCGCGTGGGCTCGACACCCGCGTCTCGGTTATAACCGCCCTGGTTATGGGGCCAGTCGCCGCCCACATAGCGAGGTCAGCCCCTCATTGTGGAGCGTTTTTAGGGGACACGTTCACCCCTGGAACCTCTATAAATAGCCCCCTATGAATAACAGAAAAAACAAGGAGAGGTCGGCCGATCAAGAGGACGAAGACAAGAAACAAGAGAGAGACAACAGACTACACACAGGCAGACAGAGAGAGAAGCAGGAGAGAGCTCAACTCTTCAGCAAGCTCGCTGCGTACAAGTTGCCCTTTGCCTACCTCCTCTTTGAGAGTTTTGGTAGACAGAGCTGTGTTACTCCTTCTACCAGCCAAAGAGAAGATCCCTGACGATCCCGACGGTCATCCGGTCAACGGAGAACAAGATTCACTCTCCACTGCCACTTGAAGAACCCAGCCTTAAACAAAGGGAGGATTCAAGATTCAACATCCTCCCTCCCTTGTAACTGGAAGGAAAACAGTTTTGTTGTAATTTTTCATCTGATTCAAGGAAATTTTACAGCGAAGACTTTTATTTCCTTTTTCCGGCGCGTACACACGTAATTTCATGTGAGTATTTGTTCTCATGTCTTTTACTTGTTTACAGTTGCCAGTAATATTCATGTATCTATTCGTATCATTTCATGTGATTATATGACATATTTTATCAGTATGATTATCGTCTCATTTCATATGACATCAGTGACTGTACGCTTTATGTATTTCGTTGATATGAGTATTTATTAGCGTCATTTCATGTGTTAGAAATTTGTCATTGTTAGTTTAGACCTAGTATGACTTAGACCTAGTATTGATATGCCATAGACCGAACTTGATCTTTTAACTGACCTAGTTGTGATAAATCTTAGGATATATATATTGATATTGAGGTTGATTGATTCGTAATTAAGATTAGAGATTCATATTTTATGTGAAGTATTTGTCGAACAAATTGTTGGTGATTATTCTGACTAGAACTCCTGTAGATATCGAAGAAGTATTAAATATGATGTTGCTTTACCGATAGACTGATTTACTAATACTTAGATTGGTATTGACTTAGTTAAAGTTGGAGTTGACCTGAGATTTTCATTCTTTACATTGGATTTGATCAGTGGACTCAATCGTGGTGGACTTGACCTTGGGGTGAGGAGTAGGCGAAGATTGGGTTAACCTGACTTGTTGCATGTATATACATAATTGATTAGTTACTTGAATTTCTGGATCTTGTGTTTGAGCTCAATGAAAGTGAGAATATATGACGATCTTAATCAGATTTAGATAGTGAGGATTGGTTAGATATAGATGGGTATGTATTATTACATGTTGGGACTTGGATATCGGTGACTTAGAGGATGGATTATACTGATGATGTAGAGGAGGGATATACTGCTGAGTTGATTGACATAAGTGATTGGTCACTAATGTTGCACATTTATTATCATATTTCCATACTTATTATAGAATAAAATCTGCTTTGTCCTAATTAAATGTTTAATTTATTTGCAGGCCCATTCCTTAAGGAGATGAAGAGAAACAAACCCAAAAGCCCACCAAATTCTGATTAATTCAGAATAAATTTGAAATGAAGAAATCAGGGCAAAATCTTGGCATATAAGGAAGGTTTAGAAGAATCCTCCCTGAATCAAGATGAAGAAATCAGGGCAAAATCTTGGCATATAAGGAAGGTTGAGAAGAATCCTCCCTGTGGGCAAAATCTTGGTATATAAGGAAGGTTGAGAAGAATCCTCCCTGAATAAAGGCAAAATCTTGGCATATAAGGAAGGTTGAGAAGAATCCTCCCTAAATCAAGCACAATCAAAGGCTGTTTTGTCAACTTTTGAAGAAAAAACAAGAAAATCAGAAGAAGATACGGGAAATACATCAGACCAGGAGATTCCCCCAATCTTCCTGGGATCTTCTCCTTTAGGTTTTTTGCCTATAAATACTGGTTTTAGCTGAGCAAGAGGGAGGAGGCAGATTAGGATTTAGCCTAGTTTTCATTCTTTGTAGTTTAGGTTTTTCTTTTCTTTTTATGTAATTTGTATGTAACTTAGGGTAGAAGAAGATTCATGTAAGTAAGAGAGAGAGGCTGATGTTGAGAGTGACACCGACGATGTACCCTCCTCCTTTCTTCCATTGTCTCTGCAATTAATAAAGGTAAAAGTTCTTTTTATGTTCGTATTTTCTTTGTTTCGTCTTCCTCTTATACTTTACCTTGGTTGTTGTTGTTGAGTTTACAAGTGAATTCCAAAGCAAGTATAACTAAGCTACGTGAGAGCCAGCGATAGTTCATGAAGACGTTCTCCTCCTCCAAGATCCGCATCACTTCGTTCTTGCTAGGCTTGACGATATAATGTGCACGGAGACTGAGCTCGAGCTTATGATCTATGCGTTGAACGCCTCCGAAGCAAAGGTAGAACATTCAACGGTTTCCAGGTAGGTCATCACTCAACCTATGTAAGTATTTCTTCATCTTCTTTCCTTTCTTTCATTTGTGTAAATTATATCACCACCTCTTCCAACTCTTTTTCCTCCACTTCATTTGTACATATTCGCTTCATTGTTTTCTGATTTTTCCACCTTCTTCATCTCTCGTTTTCTTTCTGACTTTAACATAACTTTCTTTTTACATTTTTATTTCTAAAAAAAAAACAAAGAAGAACTTTCATTTTATTTTCATAAAGATTTCAACAAGAACCTTGAAGCTTCCATCGCAAACCCTCCTTATGGATCACGACCCGCATAGCCACTTGCTATAGCGGTAAGAATTGAGCACTTGCACATCTTTATTTCAAAATCTAAAATTCTGTATTTTTTGTGCAGGTTTTACCTCAATCAAATTTTGGCGCCGTTGCCGGGGAGGGTAACGTTTTTATTGAAATCTATTTTTTATTGAAAATTTTTTAGAACTAAAACGAACTTTCTTCTCTGTTGCAGGTTAAGGGCAAGCAAATCAGGAAAAGAAGATTGCGGTGACATATAAGTGGTATTGGGCCTCTGCTCTAGAAAGCAGAGACCAAGTACCCTCTGAATTGCCGCGTTTTCTCGGCTTTAGCCGCGTTTTCGCGGCAAGGAAGAGTTCACTACTAATTGGTTTTTGCAGGGCTGCTTGCTTTGCAAAATTCTAGTTTTCTGCAACTTTATTTCTTATATGCAATCACATAAGCCTGCTAATAATCAACAGTAAAACATTTGTTGAAAAGATAAAAAATTGATTAGACGTTTGCATTTTAGGCACGTGTCTTTTCAATTCATTTATTTTTACTGTTGAAGAGTGCTGGAGCAAGGTACGTATGCATTGCATCTAGAATAAGACTATCTCTTAGTTGATTTACATCGCTTTGAGTGAATCTTATTTACATATCTTGTACACTTGCACAAACTTATCTTAAGGGCACTAACCCATAACAAGATAAGGTGGGGATTTAATCACCCTTCCTTAGCCCAAAAATCAGATTCCAAGCACTCACTAACCCAAGCCTGACTAAAAATGAGTAGACGTTGGCCCTAGGGACATCTCGGACTCAATTAGGAGATCATCCTAAGGGGGAAAAGTGTTGGAATTTGACTCTTGCAAAATCAGTGTCTAGGAAAGGGATTAAGGGCCGAAAGCCCGAAGGTTGGTGGTTATTTAATTAAGGAACGTCTTTGACAGAAAACCTCCCACCAACCTTGCCCTGACCTGGCTGATTAGCTTGTGGTCAAAGTCTGCATTGGACCTCCCGTGGACAGTCTAACCAGTTAGGAGTCGTCTAGGTCATAGGTCTACCCTAACTTAGATTAGAATTTTTTTCTTTTTCTTTGTTTATTTGTTTGTTTTTCTTTCTTTTTGTTTGTATTCCATTGTGTGATATGGCCTATAATAACAATTTTTCCAATTTCAATAATAATCCATATTACACATCAAACTCTTTTTCGGATATTACCAACCCGGCATATCATGACTTTAACCAACCTAGTGTGCCGGATTGGTCTTATCCGAATCAATATAACCCATGTCCCCCATCGTATGACTATAATTTCCATAACGATTTTAACTCTTCACAGAGTCAGTGGGGATTCACCTACCCCGAGCATAATTTTCAACCAACTTGTCCCCCTTATCCACCTAGTCCACAATATCCCCAAGAGTCATACTCAGTTCCACCAGTCCAAAATAGAAAACCATCAATTTTGGAAAGGAGTATGCGTGAGTCCAAACAACAATCACAAAATCTGATGGACTCACAATTTCACTACCACTTCCAAGACAACACTTCATCTTTTCATCAAAATAATGAATCCATCAATTATGAAAAGATGCTTGAAGCCATGACTCATGCTCAAAATGCTAGAAATCGTGACATAGATATGATGGTCGAATCTCTACGTTCTCACCGTTTGACCAGTTCTGATGTCACTAACCATCCTGTTAGAGCCGAAGAGTCATGTAGTTTTGGAAATCAAGATTCTATTTCAGAACAACCATTTGAACTTGCCCAAACTCCAAATGAAATTGATAGTTTGACAAGTTATCCCTTGCCTGAAATAGAACTTGAAAATGAATATGATCATGAACTAGAACTTAGTGATTCAATTTTACTTCCTGATTCAATAGTGACTCAGGTATCTACACCTGATTTCAATCTTTTTCCCGAGTCAACATTAGATCCTGTGCCAATTCATCATGAAATTGAATCACCCATCTTTGATGATCATATTGAACTTGACCAATTTTATAATCTTGAAAATCCCATTGATAAATTGGCAAGTTCTCATTTTTTGATATTGAACTCAATGAGATATGTGACCTAGATTCCCAAATCCGTGATCCAGTTCAACTTTCTGAATCATTATTGACTCCTGTTTTGTTACCAAACTTGAGTAATATTTTAGAGTCAGTTTTGATTCCACTTATCATTCTTGAACTTGAATTACCAACATTAAGTCACATTCCATTGTTGGAAAATAATTGTGGACTTGAGTTCCAACTTCTTGACTTGGACCCAATTTCTGAACCTATTTCGACTCTTGAACCTTTACTTGACTTAAGTCACCTTCCTGAGTCGGTGTTAGTTCCTGTACTTCCTGAGTCCAAGTCAATCCTTCTATCATTTCATACTCCATTCTGGGACGAGGTGGTTGACAAATTTGACTCCGAAATTTGTTATAGAATTTGAAAATTAGATGGGGTCAAATACTTAATAAAAATCCTTTATGGACACATCTTTTTAGTGGGTTATATTAGAGTAATTTCTGGCGGGTTCCTCCGAGCCCCAAGAAAAGTTGATTGGGCCGCATTTCGTGGACCAATCAGACCACCACCGGAACCACCAACTTAAGGTAACATTTTCCTTCCCTTTCTTCTTTTTCATGCATCTATGCATTAATATTCATACATTGAGGACAATGCATGAGATAGGTGTGGGGGAGGGTTCTAACATAACTTAGGTTTTTCTTTTTATAAAAAAATAAAAAATAAAAAAAATTAACATTATTTTTACTTTTAAAAACTTTTTGAAAAATAGAAACAATATTTTGACTTATTTTTTGTAAGAAATTAAGTTAATTTTAAGGAATAGGAAAATCCAAATTAGAATTTCTTATACTTGGTCAAAATAAGATTATTTGTTTGATTTTTAGGGTTAGAAAGATAATTTGTCAAAGTAATTTAGTCTTGATCTTTACCTTGATGAAATATGCACACTTCATACACTTACACACTTAGGGTTCAAAAACAAAGATTCTTATGCCTTATAAAAAAAAAAGAAAAAAAAGATAAACAAATCTAATTATTGATTAGCTAGGTGCTTTGGCCTAAGCAAGCCTTAGTATTTATGCGAAAGATGATTAGATAAGTTTGAAAAAAAATATATATATAAACATTCTCTGATTAAGCTGGGTATTTGTGCCTAATAAAGCATAAGTATTCACGCCTAAAAGGGGTTCATATAATAAAATCCTTAGTTTTGTGACCTTATTTGCTCGAGTCCTTAAGTCCTTGGGGTGTTTTCTTACCTGGTGCCCTAAGACCGTTTGGTTTGGGAGTCATCGATTAAAGGCTCGTTACATGGGCAGATTAGAAAGCCTATTAGAACTAAGGAATAATACCAAAAAAATAAAAAAAATTATATATATATATAATAATAAATGAGGCATAAGAGTTAGAGTTAAAGAATCCTTAGTCAAAATTTTCACAATCACAAAGTGCATATGACTTAGGGTAAAGTAATAGACCAGATGAGAAGTACAATTTGACTCCTTACTTCGATTGATAACAAATTTTTGAATAGAGACTAAGTTTAGGAATGAAAAATTCAGTTTTCCTATAACTTATAGATTGCTTAAATCTTACAATTATATTTCAAATATTTTTCTCTTTCAAAATGCTTTTCGAAAATACTAACTCTTTGTTTCTCTTTCTTTATGGATTTTGTGGGTGTAATCCACTGAAAACCCTCACGAGACAAAACTCGTCCTCTAGGGGAAACCTAGAGGTTTAACGGCTTGTTGCACATGCTCAGTGCAATCGCGTGACCTGCGAAAGTGGTTTAATAATCCTTAGTATAGTTTAGTTGTTTTGCTCGAGGACGAGCAAAAGATAGGTATGGGGTGTGATTGGTCACTAATGTTGCACATTTATTATCATATTTCCATACTTATTATAGAATAAAATCTGCTTTGTCCTAATTAAATGTTTAATTTATTTGCAGGCCCATTCCTTAAGGAGATGAAGAGAAACAAACCCAAAAGCCCACCAAATTCTGATTAATTCAGAATAAATTTGAAATGAAGAAATCAGGACAAAATCTTGGCATATAAGGAAGGTTTAGAAGAATCCTCCCTGAATCAAGATGAAGAAATCAGGGCAAAATCTTGGCATATAAGGAAGGTTGAGAAGAATCCTCCCTGTGGGCAAAATCTTGGTATATAAGGAAGGTTGAGAAGAATCCTCCCTGAATCAAGGCAAAATCTTGGCATATAAGGAAGGTTGAGAAGAATCCTCCCTGAATCAAGCACAATCAAAGGCTGTTTTGTCAACTTTTGAAGAAAAAACAAGAAAATCAGAAGAAGATACGGGAGATACATCAGACCAGGAGATTCCCCCAATCTTCCTGGGATCTTCTCCTTTAGGTTTTTTGCCTATAAATACTGGTTTTAGCTGAGCAAGAGGGAGGAGGCAGATTAGGATTTAGCCTAATTTTCATTCTTTGTAGTTTAGGTTTTTCTTTTCTTTTTATGTAATTTGTATGTAACTTAGGGTAGAAGAAGATTCATGTAAGTAAGAGAGAGAGGCTGATGTTGAGAGTGACACCGACGATGTACCCTCCTCCTTTCTTCCATTGTCTCTGCAATTAATAAAGGTAAAAGTTCTTTTTATGTTCGTATTTTCTTTTGTTTCGTCTTCCTCTTCTACTTTACCTTAGTTGTTGTTGTTGAGTTTACAAGTGAATTCCAAAGCAAGTATAACTAAGCTACGTGAGAGCCAGCGATAGTTCATGAAGACGTTCTCCTCCTCCAAGATCCGCATCACTTCGTTCTTACTAGGCTTGACGATATAATGTGCACGGAGACTGAGCTCGAGCTTATGATCTATGCGTTGAACGCCTCCGAAGCAAAGGTAGAACATTCAACGGTTTCCAGGTAGGTCATCACTCAACCTAGGTAAGTATTTCTTCATCTTCTTTCCTTTCTTTCATTTGTGTAAATTATATCACCACCTCTTCCAACTCTTTTTCCTCCACTTCATTTGTACATATTCGCTTCATTGTTTTCTGATTTTTCCACCTTCTTCATCTCTCGTTTTCTTTCTGACTTTAACATAACTTTCTTTTTACATTTTTATTTCTAAAAAAAAAACAAAGAAGAACTTTCATTTTATTTTCATAAAGATTTCAACAAGAACCTTGAAGCTTCCATCGCAAACCCTCCTTGTGGATCACGACCCGCATAGCCACTTGTTATAGCGGTAAGAATTGAGCACTTGCACATCTTTATTTCAAAATCTAAAATTCTGTATTTTTTGTGCAGGTTTTACCTCAATCAATAAGCTTGATGTTCGTTTCAGAGGATTTTGATTAGTGTTCTGATGATTGATGTAGTTGGATTGACATTTGTGAGTATTCTCAGTTTTACCCGTAATTATACTGTTTGAGTACTGATGATCTTTTGATGTTGATTATCAGCTAAGATCATTCTGAGTTTCATGTCGCTTGAAGACATGTCATTATTTGGATATAATTCGGTATTTGTTGATTTAAGTTGATCGAGAATAATCAGTAGGCTACTTTTTCAGGATTGGTTCTTGACTTATTCAGTTATAGAGATAAAGTTATTATAAGATTGATTTCATTGGTATCAGTGACCTTATACTTCAGAGTGTAATAGCAGTTATTGATCGACCTCACTTATTGGTAACTTAGAGGATTAGAGTGAATTGATGACAGTGAGAGAATTAATTACTTGCTTATTGGATTAGTCGTTTATTGTATCTATTAGTCTGTCATGGACATGATATGTATATTTCCGATGACTCCGTTGAGATTATGAGTTGATGGATCAGTTACAGATATAGTATCGATGGATGAGATTTTGATAGATTCTAGATGATTGTATATTAACTAGACAGTTCACGACATGTTATATAAGTGTAATTCATGTTACTGAATGTTAGTGGAAAAGTATTGCTTGACCGTAACACCCTATACAGATATATTCTTCGTATACACGTTTACTGCTATTGTTTACTGTCCTGATTACCGTTCACCGTGTATACGATTACTGTTGATTGTTATACTGTGTCGTTACTGTCACCGCATCGTCCCAGTATTCTAGTAGCATGATACTGATTATTTTAACTAAATTAAATAATAATGTAAATGGACAACTTATACTGGGATTGGGGAAATTGATGGAGGAGACAGCGTCTGTATTTTGGGTGGACCTAGGATACAGGTTGCGCAGCCGACTTACGGTTCCACTGCAGGGTTCCGGGGGATGACTGACATCCCATCTGTTTATTATTTCACAGTGTTACGTGAGTATTGTTCCACGGTGATACTGTGAGTACTGTTACAGTTGCTGACTACCTGGCGGTAGGGCCTAATTCAACGCCAGGCATCTGGGTCGTGGTCCCGGGTATGTACGAACCTACCTAAAGTATGGAAACGTCTCTAACCAATCAGTTTTAATAACTTATAACCTCCATTTGACACGTGTGATAGGCGTAGTATGGGATGCGTCTACTGCATGTGGCAATTGGTGTTCGCTGACATAATAAATAATAATGAACTGTTCATAATGTATTGTGACTGACTGTAATCACCTGACTGTACATATATATAAACCATGATAGACACCTAATTGTACAGATGACCTGATTTGGACATCTGATATTGTACTGACTGACTTTATTGCTTTCTGTTCATGATATTGATTATTCAATTATTTTTTATTTTCAGTTTATCATGTAGTTATTGTACACACTGTTTATATGCACGAGTACCTTCCTTTTTCTTACACACTTATTAGGTCGCTTCCTGACAACCCTGAATTTACACGTTCAGGTACTGGATGTTTCATGTTATTGATCAGATGTTCGATTAAAACCGAACATGTTGCGAGGAGCTGGAGTTTTCCTCTATCCACTCTGGTATTATTGTCTTTCTTTTCATTCTTATTGACTCTGTAGTTTCCGTGATCCTCTATACTTTGTTATCAATTATTATTTCATTCCTTATTTATATGTCAGCATGTGTGGATGCTTATATGTGATATTGCAGGGATCATGATTCATTTTAGTAGATTTTTATAGCTTGTTCGGATTACTTTAGGCTTAGCGTGTATACATGGGGTATTATCCTCACGTATATACGTCACCGACTCTCGTTGCGACTCTGTTTTTTCATATTTTGGAAGCGGGGTGTGACTAGGTTTCCTTGTTATTAGAGCCAGGTTTATTCAAAAAGTACCTATTTCATACCGGTAACTTGTAAAAAGGTATAGTTATACTGCAATGTACATATACTATCCATACAATGATATTGACTACACTTGGAATTGACTGTCCTCCCTTTGAAAATCCATCTTTTTGATCTTCTAGAGTAATCTTGGTTCCAACTTAATTCCTATTCTTCTTATCGATTCTATTTCTTGATCTTGTCTCTTGGAACTAGTTACTCCATTTTAAAGCTGATAGCAGTGATCAGAGCACGCAGCGGAAGTGTGGTGGGCTCATGATACAGTGAGGAGTGACGTGGAAGATTTATCTTCTCTTTTAACTTAATTTTTATCATTCCCTACTTTACTGAAATTTCTAGGAAGAAATTTTTATAAGGTGGGTAGAATATAATAACTCTATTTTTGAAATACAAGATTTAATAATGAATAATAATATTTTTTATTGCATGTATTTTGTGTTAATTATTATTGTTGTTATGTATTATTATTATAGTTATTATTATTGGTAATTATTATTATTGTTATCGTTAAATATCTTTGTGTATTATTGTTATTATTCTTATTATTAATATTATTGATATTTATTTTGTGTATTATTCTTAGACAATCTCACTTCTTGCCCATATTTTTCTCTTCCTTTTTCTTTCATTTTCTTATTCTTTATTCTAAGCCCAATTCAAACCCAAGTATCCATTTTCATATGCTTTACCTTTACCCATTAGCCTATATCCATTTCCTATCTTTCTTTTTTTTTCTTTGGCCTATGTCATGAGCCCATTTTCATTCCTTCTATTTTTCTTTTATTTGAGCAAAACCTATTACCCAATATCTAAATTTAATCTTATCTCAAATTCAAATCCAAACAAAAATCATATCTAATTCTAACTTACCCAAATCTACATCCTATTTTCAAAATCACAATCTCAACTAATTCTATTTCTTAACTACCTAATCACTAATCCGATATCTCTCTCTCCCTATATTTAATCCTATCAATCCTATCCATCAAATCTAAATCTTAACCAACCCAATTCTCATATATCCTAACTATTAAATTCTATAGTTATCTTAATTAAATAAAAATCCTAACTAACCTAATCTCTTATTATCTCCTAATTCTAACCATCTAATTTTAAATTATCCTAATCCTAACTATAAAATCATAACCAATTAACATCTCCTATATAAACATCTAATCTTAAACCAAAACCCTAACCTAATCTTCTCCTCCTTCCTTTGCTGGCAGCCCCAACCTACCATACGGCCTCCTCTTTCTTCTCTAACGAGACCCCGACGGCAGCTCGCGACACCCTGACATTCTCGCGGCCTCCGCCTTCTCTGTCGTTGAACTCTCCATGGCCGGTCATGAGTTTCTCCCCCTCCGCGGCTTCCGCCTCCTCCAGCGAGCTCCGCCGCGACCTTCTCCCGGCCATGTCTTCTCTTGTACCGTGGGTGTGCCCTCTCTTTCTCTCTATTTCTATGTTATTATATATGTATTTATGTATGTGTCATTTGTGGTTGGGTGTACATAAATTATTATGTGATGGTACATTTGTGGATAAGTGTCACGTGTGCATGGAGGTGTGCATGTTTGTTGTATATGTTTATGTAAGAGTGTGTATATATGTATGTATAAATGTATGCATGATTATAAATGTGTGGGTATTGTGCATGCCTGGCTGTATGCATGATTATGTGTATGAATGTGTGTGTGTATATATATATATATATGTATAAGGGTATGTACATGTGTATTTATGTGTATGTGTGGTTATATGTATTTGGTTATATGTTATAGCGATGTAGATCTGTTCGTGCGCTCCAAACCCGGTAATAGAAGACTCAGAGCCGATCTGGATTTATGTTCGTTATGGACCTGATACGCTAGCGATTTGAAAATCGACCCATGAGATGATTCGGATATTCGTATCGGTTCGTGCAGTGGAGACCAGACGGTGATTCGGTTCTAAAATCGTGTCATTTCATGTGAGTGCATGTTCTCATGTCTTTTACTTATTTACTATAGCCAGTAATGTTCATGTATCTATTCGTATCATTTCAAGTGATTATATGACATATTTTACCAGTATGGTTACCATCTCATTTCATATGACATTAGTGATTGTACGCCTTATGTATTTTGTTGATATGAGTATTTATTGGCGTCATTTCATGTGGTATAAATTCGCCCTTACAAAATCTTACGGACTCACAATTTCACCACAAATTTTAAAACAACACTTCATCTTTTCAAGTTCAATCGCAACAAAACGATGAATCAATCAACTATGAAAAGATGCTTGAAGCCATGACTCAGGCTCAAATCGCTCGTAATCATGACATAGATATGATGGTCCAAACTCTCCGTTCTTACCGTTTGGCCATTTCTGATGTCGCTAACCATTCTGTTAGAGCCGAAGAATCATGTTGTTTTAAAAAATAAGATTCCATTTCAGCACAACCATTTGAACTTGCCCAAACTCTAAATTTTGAAAGTTACATTGACAGTTTGGCAAGTTATTCCTTTTCTGAAATTGAACTTGAGAATGAATATGATCATGAACCTCAACTTGGTGATTCAATTCTACTTTCTGATTCAATAATGACTCCGGTGTCTTCACCTGATTTCAATCTTTTTCCCGAGTCAACATTGGATCCTGTGCCAATTCATCATGAAATTGAATCGCCAATCTTTTATGATCATCATATTAAACTTGACCAATTTCATACTTTTGAAAGTCCCATTGACAAATTGACAAGTTCTTATTTTTATGAAATTGAACTCAATGAGAAATGTGACCTAGATTCTCAAATTTGTGATCCAGTTCAAATTCTCGAATCAATATTGGCTCCTGTTTTGTTACCCGACTTGAGTAATATTTTAGAGTCAGCTTTGATTCCCACACTTGTTATTCTTGAATTTAAATCACCAATATTAAGTCATATTCCATTGTGGGGAAATGAATGTGGACTTGAGTTTTAACTTCTTGATTTTGGATCCACTTCCTGAACCAATCTCGACTCCTGAACCTTTACTTGACTTAAGTCACTTTCCTGAGTCGGTATTAGTTCCCGTACTTCCTAGGTCTAAGTCAATCATTCCATCTTTTCACACTCCATTTTAGGACAAGGCAGTTGACAAAATTGATTCCAAAATTAATTATGAAATTTGAAAATTAGATGGGGTAAAATATTTAATAAAAATCATTCATGTATACATCATTTTAGTGGGTTATATAAGAGAGATTTCTGATGGGTTCCATTGAACCCACGAAAATTCGATTGGGCCGCATTTCGTGGACCAATCAGACCACCACCGGAACCACCACCATAAGGTAATATTTTCCTTCCCTTTCTTCTTTTCATGCATCTATGCATTAATTCATACATTGAGGATAATGCATGAGATATGTGTGGGGGAGGATCTAACATAACTTAGGTTTTTCTTTATATTTAAAAAAAGAAAAAAATTAACATTTTCTTTACTTTTAAAAACTTTTTTGAAAATAGAAATAATATTTTGACATATTTTTTGTAAGAAATTAAGTCAATTTTAAGGAATAGGAAAATCAAAATTAGGATTTCTGATACTTGGTCAAAATAAGATTATTTGTTTGATTTTTAGGGTTAGGAAGATAATTTATCAAAGTAATTTAGTCGTGATCTTTACCTTGATGAAATATGCACACTTCATACACTTACACACTTAGGGTTCAAAAACAAAGATTCTTATGCCTTAAAAAAATAAAATATATATATCTATGAAAGATAAACAAATCTAATTATTGATTAGTTAGGTGTTTTGGCCTAAGAAAGCCTTGGTATTTATGCGAAAGATGATTAGATAAGTTTGAGAAAAAATATATATATAAAAATTCTCTGATTATGTTGGGTATTTGTGCCTAATAAAGCATAAGTATTCACGCCTAAAAGCGGTTCATATAATAAAATCCTTAGTTTTGAGGTCTTGTTTGCTCGAGTCCTTAAATCCTTGGGGTGTTTTCTCACCCGGTGCCCTAAGATCGTTTGGTTTGGGAGTCACCGATTAGAGGCTCGTTATATAGGCAGATTAGAAAGCCTAATAGAACTAAGAAATAATACCGCAAAATAATAATAATAATAAATGAATAAGGCATAAGCGTTAGAGTTAAAAAACCCTTAGTCAAAATTTCACGGTTACAAAGGTGCATATGACTTAGGGTAAAGTAATAGACTAGATGAGAAGCACAATTTGACTCCTTACTTTGATTGATAACAAATTTTTGAATAGAGACTAAGTTTAGGAATGAAAAATTCAGTTTTTCTATAACTTATAGATTACTTAAATCTTACAATAATATTTCAAATATTTTTCTTTCAAAATGTGTTTTTAAAATACTAACATTTTTTCTTTCTTTACGGATTTTGTGGGTGTAATCTACTGAAAATCCTCACGAGACAAAACTCGTCATCTAGGGAAAACCTAGAGGTTTAACGGCTTGTTACATATACTCATTGCAATCGCGTAACCTGCGAAAGTGGTCTAATAATTTTTTATTTAATTGTTTTGCTCGAGGACGAGCAAAAGATAGGTATAGGGGTGTGATCGGTCACTAATATTGCATATTTATTATCATATTCTCATACTTATTATAGAATAAACTCTTCTTTTTCTTAATTATTGTTTAATTTATTTGCAAGCCCATTGCTAAAGGAGAGGGAAGACAAACTAGCCCAAAAGCCCATCAAATTCTGATTTAAATCAGAATTAATTCGAAGTCAGTAAATCAGGGTAGATCAGGTCAGTTCAGATTGGTTGAAAAACAGTTAAAAGCATATCTCTTCAAATCAATCGGTTAAAGCCAACGATCAAAGGCCGTTTCATCACAATTCCGGAGATAAAACTAAAAATCTAGTTGAAAATAAAGTCAAATCCTGAAACCAGGCAGCTCCACCCCTCGGCTGTGGCCACCTGGCCATAACAAGGCCGCGGCGGCTTTGTTAGGGAGTTAGGGGGAGCGTTTGCTCCCCCTATCTTCTTACGTATATCCCCGTTGGGTTTTGTCTATAAATACAGGGTTTTCTAGAGACCAGAGGGGACGATGATACAGAGATAGAATTTAGTCCACTTTTTCATTATTTTTAGTATAGGTTTTTGTTTTTATTTTTATGTAATTTTTAGTTTTCATTTATGTAATTCAGAGGAGATCAGAGTTTCATAGGAGAATGAGAATGAAGCTTGCGCTGAGAGTGACACCGGTGTAAGTTGTTCTTCTTTTCTCTTATTGTTATGAAATTGAATCTATAGTTTTTGTGTTCTTCTTCTTCTTCTTTTCTACTTTTCTTCTTTTAGTGCCAATTGCTATCCAAGTGAGTCTTATAGCATCGAAAGAGCCTTACCTTTGCGAGTGCCACCGATAGCTCATGAAGATGGATTTTTGCCTCATTTTGTATCATTTCATGCTTGCACCGTCTTGATGATATAATGTGGAAGAGACGAGAATCAACTCTTATGGGCTATGCGCTGATCGCCTCCACTTCAAGGTAACATCATTGCCACAGATTCAAGATAGGTATTTGGCCAAAGGAGGTAAGTAATTTTTAGTTTCTTTTCTTTTAATTCTTTAGTTTAGAACACCACAATCTACCACTTATTTTATCACCCTTTTTCATTTCTTTGTACATATCCATTTCTAGTTTCTCTACCTTCTCAATCTCTCACTTTCTTCCTAACTTGACTTTAACTCTATTTTTCATTTTCTTTTAAAGAACTAAAAGAAGAATTTTAATCATTCTTTGTAGCATAAAAGAGAACTTGCTTAAAAAGCTTCCATCGCTAGTCCCTCCTTGTGGATCAAGACCCGCATAGCCACTTGCTATAGCGGTCGTATTGAGTAACTTTCACACTGTTTTAAAAGTTCTGAAATTCTATATTTTTATGTAGGTAAAACCTCAATCAGTAAATGGGAAACTTACACTGGGATTGGGAAAATTAATGAAGGAGATAGCGTCTGTATTTTGGGTGGACCTAAGATACAGGATGCGCAGCCGACTTACAGTTCCACTGTAGGGCTCCAGGGGATGACTGACATCCCATATGTTTATTATTTCACAGTGTTACTGTGAGTATTGTTCCACAGTGATACTGTGAGTACTGTTACTGACTACCTGGCGGTATGGCCTAGTTCAGCGCTAGGCATCTGGGTCGTGGTCTCAGATATGTACGGGACCCACCTAAAGTATGGATAACGTCTCCAACCAATCAGTTTCAATAACTTATAACCTCGATTGACACGTGTGATAGACGTAGCATGAGATGCGTCTACTGCATGTGACAATTGGTGTTCGCTGACATAAATAAATAATAATGAACTGTTCATAATGTATTGTGACTGACTGTAATCACCTGACTGTATATATATATAAACCATGATAGATATCTAACTGTACGCATGACCTGATTTGGACATATGATATTATACTGACTGACTGACTATATTGCTTTCTATTCATGTATTGATTTTTCAATTATCTTTTATTTTCAGTTTATCATGTTGTTATCATACACACTGTTTATATGCACGAGCGTCTTTCTTTTTCTTATTAGGTTGCTTCCCGACAACCCTGGATTTGCACGTCCAGGTACTGGATGCTTCATGTATTGATCAGGTGTTTGATTGAGACCGGACATATTGCGAGGAGCTGGAGTTTTCCTCTATCCACTCTGGTATTATTGTCTTTCTTTTCATTCTTATTAATTCTGTAGTTTCTCTGATCCTCTATATTTTGCTATCAGTTATTATTCCATTTCTTATTTATATGTTAGCATGTGTGGATAATTATATGTGACATTGTAGTGATCATGATTCATTTTCGTAGATTTTTATAACTTGTTCGCATTATTTTAGGCTTAGCGTGTATACGTGGGTATTCTCCTCACGTATATACGTCGTCGACTCTCGTCGCGACTCCGTTTCCTCATATTTTGTGAAGCGGGGCGTGACATAACCCGAACTCTTAGTAGCATGCACACTCTGATTCATTAAACTTTTATTAATAAAGTGCAGGGGTTCGTCCCACCATTTTCAGAAACAGGCCAAACTGCAGCATCCCTTTAATTAGTGAACTTCATACTCTCTAAAAGGCTTCTGCCATCAAGTTTTGCAGAGAAGTAGGTCTTCATGAACTCCTCGTAGCTCATGCTCTTGTACTTCTTCTCACAACTCTTCACAAGTTCAGGAAGAGGACCAACCGTAGCCCCATTGCCGGGGCTGTGGAACGTGGCGATCGAGATTCGCTCCTTCACAGGGTTTATCATCGCCCTATGCTCGATGCTTCTAAATCTTCCATTGCTCATTATCTGCATGAAGAGGCAAGGATCTGCAACTTTCAATCATACTGCAAAGAAAAATTTCTGCAAATAAAACCTTCAAACAAGTATAATTCTGAACTTTATTACCTCAAGTATGTCACCAATATTAACGATTAAAGCACCTGGAATTGCTTTAATTGGGAGCCAGTTTCCATCCTTGCTTATTTGCAGTCCTTGAGCCTCACTCACTTGAAGGAGTAAGGTTAAACCAGCTCCATCAGTGTGTGGTGAAAGGCCTATGACCATCTCAGCTTTGGGACATGGTGGATAGTAATTAATCCTCACTGCTTGCGTTCGGTCCTTAAATATGTTCAAAATTATTTTTTGATCCAGTCCCAAGCTTTTAGACATCAGCCCAAAAAGACAGTTTGCTACTTCCTTCACTGAAGCTGAGTATTTATCTAGTGTATCCCTGAAACAATTGATGAAAATTTAAGAAATTATTAATTAGAGAACAAGCTAATATTGGGTTAATTGATTTTTTTTATTTTTTTTGCAGAGAAGTTGTTGCTATATTAAAGAAATTGAGTAAGAGTCAATATTATAACTAAATTTAAGACAATATAACCAAACAAAAATCAAGATTTGCTGCAAACAGAAATTCATAATATGGAAATTGTGAGTTTTAATAAATCTCTCTCAAATTTAATTTTACAATAATAACTGAAAGCAACTCAACTCTATTTATTCAAAATGTGAGTATTATATGGTAAAGTATTATTCGTGAATATAAATCACAATCAGTACTATACGAGTATTTTAGCAAACGATTAGAGATAGGTGTGTACGCATATAAAATTCATTAAATTTGTAAAATATACTAATAATGCGTGAATTATACTAGTATTGAACAACACGTGTGAACCCCATGCATCTCATTAAAAAGCTTTTAGTGAAATAAATGTTAAAATATTGGAACCTGAATGTTGGAGGGTTAGTGGGCCAGAATCTCCAGTTCCTTGAAGCAGGTGGCTGAGTGATGATGTACATCATGTCGGCCCAGTCGAGTTTTTGTTCTTCAGAGTTCACAAAAGCTTGGCCATAGCCTTCACGGTTGTTTGGCAATTGCGCAAATTCCTTCTTTATTTCCAACGGAAGCTTGAAAAATTCCTTAATATCAGCCTTCATCTTGTTCATCAGTTCCTCAGGAACTCCATGATTTATTAACTGTAGAATGTCAAGTATAAAAGTTGAGCTGATTTTCTCTCGACTCAAAAAGATGAAAGAAGAAGAACACAACCTGAGTTAACTCCAGGATTCGTATTTAAATAGAACATGAATTTTTTAAAAAAAAAAAAACTAAAGTTTGTAAAACTACACATAAAAATGGCAAATTATAGTTAACGTATTACTACTATTAAAAATAAACTACAGTTTAAGGGCTTGTTTGATTTTGAGGTTAACTTTTTTATGCTATAATTTTCTGGACTTGAGTCCTGTAAGTCCAGAAAACTAAACCGGTGTTCGTCTTGTTATTATTCATGGTTTATTAAACTATACTTAACTTCAACAAATTTGTGTTAATTGTACTTTAGAAAAATTCAATCAGACTGGATTATTCTTTAGCTCAAAATTTGTTTGGCAAGTGAAACTATACTTTGCAAATCTCGAATTACAACGTAAATAAATTACAGTTTAAAATCTTTCAAGCCAAACATGCCTTTAAAAAACTTCAAAGCAAGGGAGAACGGAAACCTGGAAGAAGCCCCACTGCTTGCAAGCTATTTTGAGCTTAACAGATTCTTCTTGGTAGAACTGCGAATCAAGCAAACGACCCAAATCGATGAGCGGAAGCTCGACGTGCCCGTCGCTAGTGACTGGAGCGGCGGCGATTTCCGGCCTGATGTATCTGTGAGGGATCTCACCAGAGCCATCGGAAGCAGCAGCGAGTGCCTGAACGTTTGGCACCGAAAGAGAGCTTCCTGATCTCGCGCCACTAACTTCATCTTCATCCATTTTTTTTTTCCCAATCTCTCTCTTGCTTTGTGGTGTCTGTCGTGCGAGAGGTATATAAAGAAATAAATGGAGATTTTTATTTGCCAGCTGCTTATTTGTCCTTTGGCCCCTTCTGTTAGGTGATCAAGGTTATCCTCGAGTCTAATCCGTGTGGAACTGTATATTCGTGCCATGCTCAACAATCTCCTCTTTGAATTAAGAGTCCTATCCTCTTCGGGCTTCTCTTGTCAGGAGAGAGGAGGCTAAAACTATAGTAGAGTGTTTTAAACTTATCGGAAAAAATAGTACAGAGATCAGAAGTCAAAAGAGAGCGAAAACGTATCGAATTGCTGGCCAGCAGCAAGGCCGGTCAACCGGGCGGTCGACCGGCGTGCACAAACGTGCACATGGCAGCTCGGTCGGTCGACCGTAGCAGGAGAACGGTTGACCGCTCAATCGACCAACTGGCATGCATGAGTCTCGATTGGACTCGGTCGACCGACCGGTCGGCCAAGTGAATGAGTCGGTCGACCGCCTGGTCGGCCAACAGGCGTATCTGGACACGATCTGCATCTCCTTTCAGGATTCAGATTTCGTTTCAGAATTGGAGTCAAATCCAATTGAGTCTCCTAAAATCCTGGGTCCTCTGGCTATAAATAAAGGGGTAGAGTCCTCTTGAATTGTATGCAAGGTACAAGTTGTATTGGTTGTTGAATAAATAAAATCTCTCTCCCTTGCCCCTAGGACGTAGGCAAATTGCTGAACCTCGTTAAATATTGTATTGATTTTCTCTCTTATTTCTTTGTTCTTATTTTCTGAGTACTTCTCTGCTGCATCTATCTCTATTAGTGGATTCCTCATAGGTTGTTGCCTCGCGCGCAACAAGTGGTATCAGAGCATTTCAGGTTTATCGTGGGATCATGTGTCGATTCCAAGAGCATTGTGGTTGTTTGGCGGATATCGTGTGTCGATCTCAAAGCAGCGTCGGGATTGTTTGTGGGATCGTGTGTCGATCTCATAACAGCATTCGGATTGCTCGATGAATCAAATTTAGTGGAGTTGATCATTTCGGAAACTCTTCTACGGTTCCACTTTGAGGTAAAGATCCTATTTTTATCTAATTTTTTGATCTAACTTCGTTTGTATTGCATTACTTTGAGGAATATATTGAGAAGATAGCCAGAGATAGAACATCTACGGTAAAATTCATGAACTCACATCCATTAAAGATTGATATGGTGAAGTTCAGCAACAAGAACAACTTCGAGATGTGGAGATGTAGAGTAATGGATGCATTGACGGCATCAAACCTGAAAGACACTCTACGGTTGGAGAAAAAGCGCGATTCTACTTCTGAAAAAGATTGAAAAAAGATGAACCGAACGGCGTGTGATTTGATAAGGTTTTACTTGACACAAGACATCAAGTATCATGTGTTACATGAAATATCTGCATGGCAGTTGTGAAGATCCTGAGAAAGAAATATCTAACCAAGAGTATCGAGTCGCGGTTGCAATTGAAGAGGAGGCTTTATCGCTTATAAGTGAAGAGAGGACTCTCCATTGATGAACACATGAACAACTACACCAAGTTTCTTACAGACCTAGTTAATGTAGATGTCAAGATCGATGAGAAGGATAAGATAGTGATTCTTCTGTTTCTCTTCCTGACGAAGAGTATGAGACTTTACTCTTAGCTTGATCAATGGTAGACAAACACTTAACTACAGTAAGGTGCCAGCTGCTCTTGTAAACTATGAAGTAAGGAGGTATGATAGACTGTCTTCTCATAAGAGTACATCAGCAGAGACGTTGGAGTAAGAGGCAGGAGTTTCAAAAGGAAGGGCAAAGGTGATAGCGGGAGATCAAATCCAGGTTAGATTTCAGAGATCTGAAGAAGAACCAGTGCGCCTTCTGCAAAGAGGTAGGGCACTGTTGATTGTCCAAAACCAAAGGTAAGAAGGAGTAGACGACTGAGGCAAACCTAGCACAGGTGGTCAATACTCACGTCAGTATTTCACAGGCGGGTAGATCAGACTCAGACTCATTGGTATTCTCTTTCTCTGCCACTACTCTTATGTTAGTTACTCAGGAAATTCTGAGTGGATGTTAGATACTGGAGCTACCTATCATGTGCCCGTATAGGGATTGGTTTTCTAAATTTGAGAAGCTAGATGGATGTTGTGTTATCATGGGTGATGATCGCCAATGTAACATGGAAGGTATAGGGACATCCAGATCAAGATGTTCGATGGGATGGTGCAGGAATTGAAGGAAGTAAGGTATGTACCTCAACTTAAGAGGAATCTTATCCCAGTTGGTACTTTGAAAATATTGGGTCTTGAGGTATCGATATGAGATGGTGTTCTCAAGATGACCAAAGGCTCAATGGTGGTTCTGAAGGGCGTCCGACGAAATAATCTCTACTACTTGAAAGGTAGTACAGTTATAGGACAAGTGGCAACTTCTACAGATTCAGATGATGATTTTATCAGGCTGTGGCATATGAGGCTCGGACACACAGATGATGATTCTATCAGGCTCTTACAAAGTAAGGTCTATTGAAAGGTGCCAGAATCTGCAAATTGGATTTTTGTGAACATTGTGCCATCAGAAAGAAAACTAAGGTGAAGTTCGGCATAGCGGCTCACTATACTGAGGGGATTCTAGATTATGTTCACATGGATGTTTGGGGACCTACCAAGACGACATCTATTAGAGGTAACCACTACTTTGTGACTTTTATTGATGATTGTTTTAGGCGATGTTAGGTATATACCATGAAGCACAAAAGGGAAACCCTAGAATTGTTTGTGAAGTGGAAGAAGAATTTGGAGAAAAGCACGAGAAGGAAGATCAAGGTCCTCCGATAAGATAACAGAGGTGAGTATAAGTCTGATCCTTTCCTAAAGCTATGTCATGATGAGGGCATGGACAGGCACTTCATAATAAGGGAAACACCACAACAAAATGGGGTAGCAGAAAGGATGAACGGGACTTTGCTAGAGAAGGTCTGATGTATGTTATCCAATACCGAATTACCAAAGAACTTTTGGGGTAAAGCTTTGGCATATGCTTACAACCTTGTCAACAGGTTGCCTTCGTCTGCGATAGGAGGTAAAACTCCTCTAGAAGTTTGGTCAGAGAAAGCTACTCAGGACTATGATTCGCTAAGGGTATTTGGGTGTCCGGCCTACTTCCATGTTAAGGAAGACAAGTTAGACCCAAGAGCGAAGAAAGAAGTGTTTGTAGAATTCAAGAGAGGAATAAAAGGCTACAAGATTTGGGATCCTAAGGATAGAAAATTTGTCCTCAGCAGAGATGTCACGTTCAATGAGGCTTCAACTACAATCTCTCAGCACGTGGAGATTGAGAAGACCAAAGGGGTATCACAGCAGGTGGAGAGTGATGCCACTTCACAATATCTAGAAAGGTCAGTATCTTTGGAGATCATACCCACGGTGACACAGTGTAATGATCATATAGCCGAGCAGGATGCTGATAATGATGAGGATCAAGAACAGGCTATGAGTGATATCCATGAATTCATTGCAGTTGGAAGAACTAGAAGAAATTCACGAAAGCCTAGTTGGCTCACTACAGATATGATTGTGGCCTACGCTCTCCCAGTCGTTGAGAGGCGATCCCGTCTACATATAGGGAAGCTGAAATTAGTTCAGAGTTAAAGATGTGGAAGGATGCCATGGAAGAAGAGATGGGTTCTCTACACAAGAACGACACCTGGGAACTGACAGAGTTACCCAAGGGAAAGAATATAATTGGCTGTAAGTGGGTATACACAAAGAAACAATGATCTCTCAAGGAAGATACTGTATGCTACAAAGCCAAGTTGGTAACTAAAGGCTACGCACAGCGAGAAGGCATTGACTACAACGAGGTATTCTCCCTGCTGTAAATCACTCGTCAATTCGAATTTTGCTGGCGCTGGTAGCACAGTATGAGTTGGACCTTGACCAGCTCGATGTGAAGACTGTCTTTCTCCATGGCGATCTTGATGAGGAGATCTATATGTCTCAGCTAATAGGGTTCAAAACTGCAGAAAAGAGAATATGGTATGCAAGTTGAAGAAATCATTGTATGGATTGAAGCAGTCTCCTAGGCAGTGGTACAAGCGTTTCACAGTTTCATCAGAGAAAAAAGGTACACATGCAGCCATTATGACCCATGTGTGTATTACAATAAGTTACCCAAAGGAGAGTAAATCTATATATTATTATATGTAGATGATATGCTCATCGCTCCTAAGAGTAGATCCATAATTAATAAATTGAAGAAAGACTTGTCTTCCAAGTTCAAGATGAAGGATTTTGGTGAAGCGAAGAAGGTGCTTTGCAGAGAGATTGAGTGAGACCGAAGGAGTGGCAAGGTTAGCTTAACACGGAAGGGGTACTTGCAGAAGGTACTTCAGAGGTTCAACATCGACGGAGATGCGAAATCTGTAAGTATACCATTGACTCCTCATTTCAAATTAAAAGCCACTATGTCTTCGGCTACTATTGAAGAAGTGAGTGCATGACTCGCGTGCCGTATGCTAGTGTGGTTGGTCGTTAATCTATGCAATGGTGTGTACAAGACCTGATTTGTTACAAGCTGTCTCGATGATCAGCAGATACATGCATGATCCTGGTAAGGGTTATTGGGAGGCAATAAAGTGGGTTTTACGGTACATTAATGGTACCATAAACATTGAATTGGTATTCGAGAATGATTCCATGGGTAAGCAGGAGTGTATCGGATATGTTAACTTCGACTATGCAGGAGACCTCGACAAATGCCGGTTTACAACGGGGTATGTGTTTACATTATCCCAAGCACCGGTGAGTTGGCACTCTATTCTACCGTCTACCATTGCATTGTCTACTATAGAGGTAGAGTACATAGCCATGATGGAGGCTATGAAGGAAGAAATATAGCTTGAAGAGTTGCTCGATGACTTGGAGATTGATTTAGATCTGTTGAAGATCAACTGTGATAGCATGAGTACTATTTATTTGGCAAATAACTAGGTGTATCATGCAAGGACGAAGCACATTGATGTTAGGTTTCACTTTGTTCGTGAGATTATTGATGAAGGTGATATTGAGTTGCTAAAGATTCACACCAGGGAGAATACCGCCGATATGCTTACCAAGGTGGTGCCAGGAGTGAAATTTACACATTGTAAAGAGTTGTTTCATATCCTTCTAGTTGCTTGAGCTCGGTGGAGCTCATTTGGATGAACTACGGATGGCTTGATCCCTTGAGCAAGTTACATAGGCAGCCATACAAGTGCAGCCACTTTCGAGTCGACAGGTACTGTGTTGAGTTCAGCTCAGATTTGAGAAATCTTCACCGAGATGGAGAATTGTAGAGAGAGAGAGGAGATAAAAACTATGGTAGAGTTTTTTAAACTCATCGGAAGAAATAGTACAGAGATCGGAAGATAAAAGAGAGCGAGAACACCTTAAATTGCAGGCCAGCAACAAGGCCGGTCAACCGCCCGGTCAACCGACGTGCACAGGGCAGCTCGGTCGATCGCCCGGTAGACCGTAGCAGGAGAATGGTCGATCACTCGGTCGACCGACTAGCATGCATGAGTCTCGGTTGGACTCAGTCGGCCGATCAGTTGGCCGAGTGGAGGGTTTGGTCGACTGCCCAGTCGACCGACAGGCGTATCTGGGCGCGATCTGCATCTCCTCTCAGGATTTAGATTTCGTTTCAGGACTGGAGTCAAATCCAATTGGGTTTCCTAAAATTCTGGGTCTCTCTGGCTATAAATAAAGGGATAGAGCCCTCTTGAATCGTATGCAAGGTACAAGTTGTATTGATTGTTGAATTAATAAAATCTCTCTCCCTTATCCCGAGGACGTAGGCAAATTGCCGAACCTCGTTAAATATTGTGTTGACTTTCTTTCTTATTTCTTTGTTCTTGTTTTATGGGTACTTTTCTGCTGCATCTATCTCTATTAGTGGATTCCTCATTGGTTGTTGCCTCGCGCGCAACATCTCTGTTGTCACAGCAGAGGAGGAAGCCAGTCAGCCCACTTACCAAGGCACACCCCTGTCCCCGACAGCAACATAGCAGTGGCCTGGGACCGGCCTATTGTTGAGATCTTTCACACATCCGGTTTAAAGTCTGGACATGGTTCTGATATCACTTATAAGACTCGAGAGACCATCCTAAAAAGTTGACCCGTTAAGTGGAGTAGTCCAAATATCAAGTCTAACCGATGTGAGACTATTTGTTCACACTATGCTCAACAGACCAAAAGACTGTATTCTTGCATCTCCTCACAACATTTACAGTACCAGGTACATTGTTTGTCATAAATCAATTGTAAGTGTTTGTCTTAAGTCATTAGAGAATCCAGTTTGAGGTCCCACCAAGTTTATTATCCCGTTTAACTCAAACTCTTATGAGATGTCCTGAGAGTGTATGGCAATCAAAGAGTGGGGTTGAAAGCAAGAAATTGGGTTCTTTTTGCAAGTGTGAAAATGCTTAGTAATCAGTAAATTAGTAAAAAGAAAATTTCAGGTCAGCAAGTATGTTTGCTAAGAAAGAAAGCAGTGAAATTGAGAGTCTACTTGCGTGTTTGCAATCAAAGTGGGCGAAAATAAGAAAATGAGAAAGTATAATTGCTGATTTTTTTATCTATTCAAATATCAAAAAAGGAAAATAAGAAAATCTCTTTTCTTTTTCTTTTTTCTCTTCTACACAATCATTTCCTCACTTCCAGAGTGTTGCAGTTAATTTTGTGGTAATGTAAATCGCATTTGTAATAAATTGTAGCACAAAATAGTTAATTGTTTATCTCACTTACATTCTAATTACAGTCCATTTTTTATTTTTCTTAATTAATTTTTATTTTAATATTATTTTGTGATCAACTTTTTCATTTCCACTTCCACATTACCATCCAAATATCA
This sequence comes from Agave tequilana, assembly GCA_038442645.1. NCBI lineage: Eukaryota > Viridiplantae > Streptophyta > Magnoliopsida > Asparagales > Asparagaceae > Agave > Agave tequilana. Next base: position 129,822 of record JAVJIF010004743.1, read on the forward strand.
GAAAAGTCATAACATTTTTCAAATCACACTACCCAACAACATTCAAATATCAAAAAACTTACTAACTAATTCTCAAGTTCTAAAGGGAACTATTACCACTTCCTCACTTCTTCACTTCCTCACTTCCACCGTTAATCAAACAGGCCCACTAAGAAGCCTCAAAGTTGTATCCAAGTAGCATTTTGCTATGACTTATTTGGTACTAGCTAGCAATTGAAGATGATTAAAATATCTAATTTGTAATTAGTGCTGGAGCTTCTGGACAAAAATATCTTACATGCTTGAAGAGTTGGTCCAAAAAATCAGGCCCTTGGTAGGCAGCGCAGTTGGAATACTGTCTGAAGTTGGCTTCTCTTACAAATTGCTAGAAAGTTAAAGTAGTTGGGCGGTGGTTCATTTGTCCTACTGCCGTTCTCTTCTTTCCTATTGAAAGTGACTTGAATATATACAAACAAGCCAAGTCTTAATCAAGCCACCCTTCAGCCACCCTCGAAAAATAATTCAGCCACCCTAATATGCCTCATTTTCTTTATCTTCTCCCCTTTTAATTATTGGATTTTTTATTGTTTTTTCCCATGAACGTGGTCACTTTGACTGAATCACGTTAAACACTGGTGTTGTTCTCTTTGTCCCTATTAGCTTATAACTGATTTTTGTTTAGTCCCTACTTGTACTTATCATCTCTTGTATTAAAAGCTCATTACTTCAACAAACTGGTATTAGAGTTAGTGTTATTTTCTTGTGAGTTTTCAGATGACTTCAACAAAGTACAAAGTAGATAAGTTCGACGGGAGAAATAACTTCAGTTTGTAAAGTCAAAATGCGGGCTATCTTAGTGCAGCAAGAATTGTTGAAAGCCGTGTTCAATAATGACAAGTTATCAGAATCTATGTCCGAGGATGAGAAGGAAGAATTCGAGATGAAGGCACATAGTGCCACACAACTTTGTCTAGGCGACGAAGTTTTGCGGGAGGTTGCCGACAAAGATACCGCCGTCGGTTATGGCTCAAATTAGAGAACTTGTATATGACTAAGTCCCTGACCAACAAGCTCTACTTGAAGCAGCGCCTCTTTACCCTTCGCATGAAGGAAGATACGCTAATTTAAATACCGCTTAGATGAGTTCGATAAAATTCTCATAAATTTGAAGAATATTGATGTTAAAATAATTGAAAAAGATGAAGCTCTCATCTTATTATACTCATTACCTCTTACAATCGAAAATTTTGTTAATAGCATACTCTATGACAGAAATATACTCTATTTAGAAGATGTCAAAGTCTTACACTAAAAGGAGCTAAGCCAGAAAGTTTCGGTCGTAGGAAGTGAGAATCAAGTAAAGACTTATTCTTCTGTGATCATACAAAGAAGGGTCAAAAAAATCTCGAGAAAAATCTAGATCTAAATCTAGGTTAAGAAAAAATATTGAGTGTCATTATTGTCAAAAATTTGAACACTCTAAAAAAGATTATTTAGTGCTGGGTCCTTCGTGTAGCAGTGGAGAGTGATTCTTGTTTTCTGTTAATGAACTGAATTTTAAGCTTGATTTTCTTCCTCTCGTTAATAGCTTACTGGTAAAGTATAAGCTTTAAGCAATGATTGAAATATCAAAGAGATTGGAAGTAGAAACTTGAACTGAGCAAGTTGTAAAGTGTCTTCTCTCTTATCTTCCAACACTCTTATGTGTATTCTCTCCTCTTTTTCTAAAATACTCCTTCTTTATAACTTCTCATAGATATTTATAAAGATTTCTGGGGTGTAACCGACTCCTTAAATCTCTTCATAGTGGAGATTTATTCTCCATTATGTGGAGAGAAAGTGAGTGCAATTGACCCAGTAAATTATTGTCTATTACAGCAGAAATGTGGGTCTTGCATTGGACATGGACCTCGCTTTGACGTTGGAACGTGGAGCTCATAGGCTCACGTTAGTGTTGAAAAATAGAAATCACAGACATACGTTTTGTAGTTGAAATGCGACCCTGAGGTCCACATTTTGAAGAAACAATGTGATCTTCGTGTTTGTTAAAGAACGCGACCTTCGCGTTTGTTGATAAAATGCGAGATTTGCATTTTGAGTTAAAACGTAACCCTCGCGTTTATCATGAAGCCCACATTTTAAGGCTTTGTCTTTAATAATTTTTAGACAGCCTACACTTAGGCCCCGTAATTGATCTGGTGGACTCTTTTTGAGGAGGTTTTTTGGTTTTGAGGGAGAGACCTTGAGTGTAAGAACTCAGCTTTCAAGGAAAACATCAATTTGTGATAGAGATTTTCTAGCACGATTGATCGGATCATCAACCTCACACTATAAGCGAGAGGATATCTTGGTTATTGGTGATAATTGAAGATTTCAACACAGCTAACAGGCAAAGGCAGAAAATTTTTATATGAAAACCCAAATTGAGAAAAATCACGGGGAGAAAAGTGAGAATTCACTATAGTCCCAAGGTTACAATGAATTCAGCGAAATATTATTGTGTTTACAACTTCAAGGATGCGATCCACTTTCTCGATGGACATTCAGGTGCATAAATACCTTGTGGCATTGTAGTCGATGGTGCGGATATTTTGGATCTTCATAACAACACGATTTGCACGTTGCGATTTTCTCATAACTGCTTAGATAATAGCGCCTGATTATTAAAATTGATACACAGAGATATTTGTCACTATCCATAACTGTCCCCACTAAAATATAAGTGCTGAAAGATTTAGAACCTGGGGATAATCTGGTAGCATAACTGACTCTGTGAATCTAGGAATCCTACCGCTAAGTTTATTTCGCGTGAAGGCGAGAGTCTTCACGGAGGGCCTTTGTTGCAGAGGTCAGGGCTTCCGACTAGTGGAATGGTTCTGCCCGAGTAGAATATCCGGGTGAATGATCCCATATAGATGTAGTCAGGGAGGGACCTATCAGTTGCGGATGTCAAAGAGGGACCTCGGGTGGAGTGTGGACTCAAAGAGAGATTTAGCAGTTGCGGATGTCAGAGAGGGACCTCGGGTGGAGTATGGACTCAAGAGAGATTTAGCAGTTGTGAATGTCGGAGAGTCGGAGAGGGACCTGACAGTTGTGGATGTCAGAGAAGAACCTCGGTCAAGTGTGAACACGGGCAAGGCCTGAGGCTTTCTCCTTGGACCCCAAATGAGCCAGCTGGCATGTTGAGTTTATTGTCCGCTTGTGACGCTCACGATGCAGTGGGACACGTGTCACGATATTGATGAGGGTAAAAATTTGACTACTACAGATGCCTCTCACTCTTTCAATTGTCAGAGTCATGAGAGGGGAATCAAAAGAGAGAAGCTGATAAGAGCTTTTAAGTACTTCTAAGTTCTTCTAGAAGTCAATTCAAGTGAGGATCTAGATCATTAGCCTGAATCCCTGGAATTATGACTGGAGGCACACAATTGGATGACAGCTGGCGTGGCAATTAATTGGATTAGCAGGAAATTTGTGATGGGTCTCTTTTCAAATCCTGGTATCATTATAACTGAGATCGTGTAGAAGAAGTTGTTGATATTCTGCAAATTTGGTTGACTGAGAATCTTGGGATGTAACCGACTTTTTCAGAGATTGAAGATTTGAATTGGGGACGTTTTGACTCCTCCTCCATCTATAAATAGGGTGAAGCTCTGTGGTTGAAATCTGCCCATATTTCAAAGACCTTCTTGCTTTTGTAAGGACCCGAGGAACCATCCCCAAACACTAGTCTTTTAGGTAGAGTTACACAAATCCTTATAAACCCAAGGCCATTCCCATGTCTAGCTGATGTGGGACTATTTTTGTTCGACCCAAACTTTCACCATTCCCTCCCTCGAACAAAGAGTCTCCTTGTAAGCTCATCTTCACACCTGGAATACCATCTTTACACCTGGAAGATATATGCTCCATCGAGATCCTCTTTACTGCATTGGTGATCGCACGCCTTATGTGAAGTACAACTTGCAGCCTCTCCTCTTCTTCGTGTTTGTAAGACATGTCTTACGTGAAGTAGGACTCCTGCTACCAATCTCGAGAGCTCAACTAGCTCTATAGGGACTTTATTGCGCCTTTTTGTACCCTGAGAATTGAACAGGTTTTATTCCCCCTCAAACAAAGAGTTCGGGCCTTCTTGCAAACCAATCTTCCTCACTTCTCATCCGAGAAGATCATGTGCTCAATAGAGGTCACTCTGCTTCACTATGTTAGGTAACAATACATCTTACATGAAGCACCTAAGAGCACTCATCTTCACTCGTTGGAGACAGCACGTCTTACATGAAGCACCTGGAGCATGGTTACCTCCCTCGAGAGCTTAATCTTTATAGAATCAACTTAACAGGGGCCCATTGCTTTTTCCGCTGTGCCTTGGGGGAATCGAACATCACCCACAACACACTCGATTAAGTTCGGGGCATGACTCTGATACCATTTGTAAGGACTAGGGACACCATCCCAAACAACTAGTCTTTTAGGTGGCCCAAATTCTTATAAACCCAAGACCAACCCCACGTCCTGCTGATATGGGACAATTTGTTCAACCCAAATTTCCAACAGCTTCCATATTCCTTGTCCTGGTGGGTTGCAATGTCTTTCTTCTTATTCGTCCAGTGAAAGAAAGAGAGAGGATGAAGATGGTGGTAATGGATGTTGGGCTCTTACTGCTTGGGAGTTTAGTAGGCACAAAATATCAATCTTTACAATGAGCTTGTCGTAAAATATCAATTTTCATGACAAGTCTCTGTTGCAAGGAAGAATTGACCGTGCCTCTACTTTGACCTGATTTGTTCGTCTGATCTCCGATCGGATCAATCCAGCTCTCACCTTGGGGCTCGAAGTTCTCCTTCTCAGTTGTATATATGAGGAAGGAGTGGGGTTTGTCTAGGCAGTCATGCCAGTGGATCTGATTAAATCGTCGTCTTTCATGTCTGGTATTCTTCACTCTGGTCGAAAGCCAGGAAGAGAGTGTGGGTACATTGCTCTGATGGAATGCTTTCGTCGAAGTTGAATATCTAGGTAAATGATCCCGGATAGATATAGTCGAAAAGGGATCTGACAGTTGCGGATGTCGAAGAGAGACTCGGGTCGAGTGTGGACTCGGAGAGGGACCTAAAAATTACTGATGTCAGAGAGGGACCTCAGCTCAAGTGTGGACTCTGGGCCAGACCCGAGGCTTTCTTTTTGGACCCGCAATGGGCCAGCTAGCATGTCAAATTTTTTGTTCGCTTGCGACGTGCGGTAGAACACTATAGCATGTTTTGAGATCTGAATCTGACCACTACAGCAGAGTTAGCCTATATGAAGATATTACTTTACCTACGGACAAATAATTTTAGATTTATAATTTTTCTTTCTTAGTAAGTTGTAGATTTATAATTATTCTTTTTTGTTAGGTTTTCCCTCTTATTTTGAGATCTTTTTTTCCCTTTAGTGCAATGCCTTCATAATCTTCAGAAAGACTCTCCTAATTCTTATCAGTATCTTCAGTATACTTGTTCAGTTATTCCTATCCATAATTATAATTTTTCTTGATGCTATTTATTTGGTTTTCAAAGTTAGTCGTAAAGATTTTTGCAATAAATAGATTAGATTTAACATTCTAATTGACATTCTAAATTTGAAAAGTTTGGACATTTGTTTATTTTTTGGCTATTTAGGTTTACTACTATGCATAGTGCGTTTTAATCTATAAATCACTGCGATCAGTCATAAACAAACAATTAAATCAGGTACGAAAACTGTATTTTAGGTATATTACTATTAAGAAAATGCTAGACAATATGCAAGTATATAATTATATAGAATGAAGACCCAGAAATGTAGAAGCACCAAAATATAGAAACTCTTAAGTAATGCAAATTTTATTTATAATAATATTCTAATCCTAAATTTAATATAATTCTCCAACACCTCTAGCGAACTCTCACAATGTATGAAACATTAAGAGTTTGAAAGAGTGTGGCTGATGAGGAGATGATTTTAGACGATATGGAGCATATTCTGAATAAGAGATCTAAAGATATCTACTAGAGAAATGAATTCTTGACCGAGGATGGAGTTGTAGGGAGATAGGAGATAGAGGAGATAAAGGAAGGTAGCACAGAGATCAGAAAACAAAGGGAGAGAATGGCGCATTGAAGTAGGCCATGAAAGCACCCAGTCGACCAGCATGGTCGACCGGTAGAGAAGGCCGGTCGACCGTCCGGTTGACCGGTGTGCACGACATGCACAGGTATATCCCAGTCGACCGCCCGGTCGATCGTGGCAAGGAACGGTTGACCGCATGGTCGACCGACTAACAAGGCTCCACTCTCGGTTATTGTCGATCGACCGGACCAGTCGACCGAGGCATTAGTCAGTCGACCAGCCAGTCGACCGACAGACACGTTTTGATTATCCTTTCTGGATTCGCATTTCTTTTCTGTTTGGGATCGAATTCAACCAGGGTTTCCTAATACCCTAGAACTCTGTGCTTATAAATAAGGGCTAGAGCTCTCATGTATTGTATCCCCTAAAAATTGTAATATCCCTAAGTTGAGATACTGTATATTTATATTTTTATTTGTAAAGTATCCTAATCCAACCCATTTGTATAAACCCAATAACCTATACCATTAAACCGAAACCCAACTCATTATAATCCAAAACAAAAATCTAAATCATATCAAATCTTAACTAATTAAATCTTATATCCTAACCAACTCCTAAATTCTCTCTACTAAAATCAAATCCTAACAAACTATATCTGATCCTAATCTCCTTCAAATTCTAGACTATCTTCATGATCCTCTTCTACCTACAACAACCGCCAGCCCCAGTCTAGCCGGCCCCTTCACCCGCAGCCGCCCCTGCAGGGAACCAGCGGCAGCCGTCCAGCAGCGAGCAGCCCCGAGCCCAGCCTCCTCCTTGGTTGCGCAGCCCAGATCTGTAGCAGATCCAGGCCGCCCTTTCCCTTGCCGCGCAGCCGTGCCCCCGTGTCCAGGCGCAGCCAGGCCGGCCCTCTCTCGTGCGCAGCGACGACGGATCAGAGCAGCCGTGCACCTTCCAGGCTCCCACCAGCAGCAGCCCATCCGGCCTCCGACAGGCCCTTGACGCGCACAGCAGCGAACGACACCCAATGTGAGTGTCTCTTCCTCCCTCTCTCTTTATTTAATTTCGTGTTTCTAGATGTGTTTATGCGTGTGGTATGAATTAGCATGTGATGTAGAAATTCTATGCATTGATATGTGCAAGAGAGGATATGTATATATATTTAATTGTATGTGAGATCAGGCGTTAATGTGCCTCTGTTCTCTGTTCTGGCAGAGATATTAGTCGACTAATACCTGATATTAGTCGACTAATACTCTGTTAGTCGACTTATCCAGCACCCCTAGTCGACTAGGTTTCTTCCCAGGAATGTATTGACTCTCTGTTTTCCCTGCTGGTCGACTTGATCAACTTTATAGTCGACTAGCAGTTGGTGTAGTCGACTTGGGCTACCCTTGTAGTCGACTAACTCCTTCTCTAGTCGACTACTTAATTCCCCTAGTAGACTAATATTGGCCTGTCAGCTAGGTATAGTCATCTTTTGGATTGTGAACTTCGCCCAGGAGTATGTATTGATTATTGATGGATGAATGTGACTTCAAGAGATGGATATTGGTATTAATGACTTGATCTAATAGAACTTAGATGCATGTATATAGTATGTTACCAATTGTTGGGATATAATGATTGATCTTAATAGGAGTGGTGATTTGCGAAGACTTGGGAATCAGAATAGATTGTTGGAGTTAGAGGACTAGTACTGATTATTGATATATGATGGGATAACGATCATATCAGATTGCTTGATTTGTATTGATACTTATTGAGCATGTAACTATTGGAATCATGAGTGGGTTGTGTTGACTTTGATTGACCTGGGACTTATACTATTTACATTGAATGATAATCAGTAGTTGGACGTGACTTTATTAGTTGAGTATTGAGGATATATCAGATATGACCCTATTAGTTGAGTTGTGACTTAGATTGATCTTGAGTTGGAGGTTATCCAGAATCTATATTCCTTATATTGGAATCTGACTTGTATTGAGGCGAGATTGACGTTATTGGCATTTGGGATTTGTTTAGATAATATATTGATGATGTTGAGTACCAAGGGTAGGTAGTCTAGACCATAAGTTATCTGAGGATGATTTTCTTACTTTAATATGATTCAGTATGTGTTGACTTGTTATTCATTTATTGGTGATGATTTAAGTGATGATTCATTCTGATATGGATGTGGACTTGTTATGATGTTAGAAACTGATTACACCTGTTAACAGAGATTTAGTTATTGTGATAGTGATCTAGTCGATATCAGTGATCTTTACTCAGGGTTACCAGATAGCAGTTATTAGTTCATTAGCAGATATGTTTATCTTTTTGATGATAACACAAGTGAGAATTAGTTGGATATTAGTGAGCTAAACTTGACTGGTCATGCATGGCACCTGACTGATTAACCTATTTTTTAGATTACTGGGAATGATTGTTTGACCGTAACCACGGTACAGTTCTATTGTTCATCGTATACACGGTTACTGTTACTGTTACTGTTACTGATATTGTTCACCGTATATACGATCACTGATTTACTACTACTGTACTGTTATTGTTACTGTCACCGTATCGTCCCAGTATTCTAGAGAACATGGACATTGACTGATTTAACTGAATTGAATAAATAATAAAGTAATTGAACAACTTACACCGGGATTGGGAAAATTGATGGAGGAGACAGCGTCTGTATTTTGGGTGGACCTAGGATACAGGTTGCGCAGCCGACTGAGGGTTCCACTGCAGGGTTCTTGGGGGATGACTGGCATCCCATCTGTACTGTTACTGTTCCACTGTTTTCACAGTGAGATTACTGTTACTGAGTACCTAGCGGTACGGCCTGGTTCAACGCCAGGAAACTGAGGCCGTGGTCCCGGGTATGTACGGGACCCACCTAAAGCATGGACAATGTCTCCAACCGATCAGTTTCAATAACTTAAGGGCATCGATTGGCATGTGTGGTAGGCGTAGTATGGGATGCGTCTATTATATGTGACAATTGGTGTTCGCTGACATAATTAATAATAAACTGTTGATGCTTTGTGACTGACTGTAATCACCTGATTGTATATCACTATGTTAGACTCATGATTATAACCATGACCAGATTATCATAACCAGGACCAGACTTATGACCAGAGTTTGATGCCAACCTAGTGACATGTGATAGATTACACGCCTTGACATTGATTGCATATTTACAGTTGTGCCATTTGTCTGCTACCTGTATTCATATTTTTATCATATGTGTTACTGTTCAGTTATTTATTGTGTTATTTTGTCCTTCTATCTACAGTTGTTCTTACTGTTATATATGCACATGGTTTCTTCTGCACGAGTTATTTCCCCTTACACACACACTCATTATGGTCGCGTTCTGACGACCCTGGGTTTGCACGTCCAGCTATTGGACGGTTGTTCTAATGTGCAGGTGTTCGACGAGACTGTACGTCTTGCGAGGAACTGGACGCTCATTCTTCCATTTCTGGTATCCTCATCTCTTTTATATTTCTGCTATCTTTGATTCTACCTTTATCACTTTCAGCTGTCATCTTCTTATCATTATTCATCTGCTATCATTGTGTAGTCTTATATGTATTATTGCAGTGTCCATTGATTGTTATGCTTCTGATTTATAACTTGATCAGGTTACATTTAGGCTTAGCGTGTATACGTGGGGTATTTTCCTTGCGTATATACGTCGCCGACTCTCGTCGCGCCTCCTTTTCCGCGTATTTTGGGAAGCGGGGCGTGACAGGGTTTTCTTGGTATCAGAGCCAGGTTCGCAATAAAACGGACTTGATTCTTACCGATAACTTGGACAAGTTATAACTACACTGCAATATACATATAGGATTTACACGATGATATTGAGTCCACTTGAGAATTGACTGTCCTATCTTTGAGAATTCATCTCTTTAACCTTTCGATCTCCCTGATCGCACCTCTTCTTTTAGAGTGATCTGAATTCCATCTTGATTTCTATTCTTCTTTTGATTCTATCTTTTCTGATCTTATCTTTTGAAACGGTTACCTCATTCTGAAGCTGGTAGCAGAGATCAGAGTGGCGCAGCGGAATCGTGGTGTTCCAGTGAAGCGATGTGGAAGCTTGTTTGTGTTCTCCCTTGATTTTTTATTCCTTACCATTCCCTGCCTTATTTGAATTTCGAGGACGAAATTTTTATAAGGTGGGTAGAATGTAATATCCCTAAGTTGAGATACTGTATATTTATTTTTATTTGTAAAGTATCCTAATCCAACCCATTTGTATAAACCCAATAACCTATACCCATTAAACCGAAACCCAACTCATTATAATCCAAAACTAAAATCTAAATCATATCAAATCTTAACTAACTAAATCTTATATCCTAACCAACTCCTAAATTCTCTCTACTAAAATCAAATCCTAACAAACCATATCTGATCCTAATCTCCTTCAAATTCTAGACTATCTTCATGATCCTCTTCTACCTACAACAGCCGCCAGCCCCAGTCCAGCCGGCCCCTTCACCCGCAGCCGCCCCTGCAGGGAACCAGCGGCAGCCGTCCAGCAGCGAGCAGCCCCGAGCCAGCCTCCTCCTTGGTTGCGCAACCCAGATCTGTAGCAGATCCAGGCCGCCCTTTCCCTTGTCGCGCAGCCGTGCCCCCGTGTCCAAGCGCAGTGATTGTTATTCATTTTTGCATATTTTACCACATCCATACCATGCATATTGCAAATAAAAATGTGATTTTTAATCCTTTTCTCTCTATTTTTGCAGGTCCATATTCTAATTAGAAAAAGCCCAAAATCCCTTTAATTATCAAGAATTAAAGGAAAATAAATCAAAGCCCAAAAGAGAGCCCAAAGGTTGAGGCCAGGATCTGGGGATATCCACGCGCCAACTCAAACTTTCAGAAGGTCCGCGTGGCTAACAACTTAACAAGAAAATCGCAACAGAAATCTCGGCCTCAACGGCCAAGATCTTGCCGCGCTTTCCTGGATTTTGCCGCGTATCTGCGGCAGTTACAAGGCCGTTGAAGCCCGAGATTCTCTCCAACAACCTGGATTCTAGATACTTCTCTCTGAGGCTATAAATACATCACCAGGGACTTCGCAAAAATATATGGAAGATAGAAGAGAGAGAAGAGAATAGGGAAGATATTGTATTTTGATTTCCTCTAGGTTTTATTTCTCTTAGTCTTCTTCCTCCCTAGAAATTCTGCAAAAAGAGAGATTGTGAGAGAGAGAAAGCTTGTGTAAATCAAGGGTGACAACTTGTGAAGCAAGGTTTAATCCAATCTCCTTTCTCTACTTGAGCATTTTCTAGTACTTTACTTGTATTTCTTTCATTTCAAGCTTTACTTCAATTGCACTCTTATTCATGAATTGATTTTCTTTCTTGTAATGGCTAGTAGCTAAATTCCTCTACATGACTAGCTAACAACTAATCTTGCTTAACTTCTAACTCTTGGGTGAATGCAATTACTTCATCTTGCAATTGTTGAGTCTATTTGATCCATGATGAAGATGATGGTTTACTTTCATGCTTGGCACTCTCTTGTTGTAATTCTCCATATGATTCATGTATGCCTCATTTAGAGCCTTGTCTTAGAACAAGTGCCTTGATGGAACTTGGAGATGGATCACCAATCATATGCTAATTGTTGTACAACTTCTTTACTTCAATTAATGAATGTTGTATCTTCTTCCTTAGCATCCCTGAGTGACTACTCTTTTGATTCCACTATTGAAAGTCTAACTTGAAGGCCTATGACATCAATGAGGCTACAAGATAAATCCAAGAATGATCAACCGACATCAAAGTGGGAAAGCAACTAGACCAACACGCAAGACAAACATATGCCGATGAATCAACATGAGGCAAGCATCACCCTAACGGAGATTAGTAAGTTAGCAAGTTAGTAATGTTAGCTAGTCATGGCTCTTCTCATCTAAAAGTTTTCTACAAGTTTTTCCTTCTTTTAGTATTATTTTCAAAGCAAATCTTGTCTTCTAGTCTTTTCATTTTATTTCATAGTTTTCATTCCATGTACACACAACCACCAATTCTTTCATTTCTTTTTCCATGTCTTTTGCATTCTTTTAAAACAAAGAAGAACCTTCGTTTTCTATCTTCACATTAAACCGTAAAGCCTCCATCGTGAGCTCTCCTTGTGGATTCGACCCGTATAGCTTGTGCTACTACGGTTAATTGGAAAGGATACATCGATCATATTGAATACATTGTGCAGTAATCAAAGCACCTAAGGTTGACTCTAAACCTACTTTCTTTTGTTGAATATCTGTGCAACTTCACACTATACTTCCCCTTCCAATCACGCAGCCAGGCCGGCCCTCTCTCGTGCACAGCGACGACGAATCAGAGCAGCCGTGCACCTTCTAGGCTCCCACCAGCAGCAGCCCATCCGGCCTCCGACAGGCCCTTGACGCGCACAGCAGCGAACGACACCCAATGTGAGTGTCTCTTCCTCCCTCTCTCTCTTTATTTAATTTCGTGTTTCTAGATGTGTTTATGCGTGTGGTATGAATTAGCATGTGATGTAGAAATTCTATGCATTGATATGTGCAAGAGAGGATATGTATATATATTTAATTGTATGTAAGATCAGGCGTTAATGTGCCTCTGTTCTCTGTTCTGGCAGAGATATTAGTCGACTAACACCTGATATTAGTCGACTAATACTCTGTTAGTCGACTTATCCAGCACCACTAGTCGACTAGGTTTCTTCCCAGGAATGTATTGACTCTCTGTTTTCCCTGCTGGTCGACTTGATCATCTTTATAGTCGACTAGCAGTTGGTGTAGTCGACTTGGGCTACCCTTGTAGTCGACTAACTCCTTCTCTAGTCGACTACTTAATTCCCCTAGTCGACTAGTATTGGCCTGTCAGCTAGGTATAGTCATCTTTGGATTGTGAACTTCGCCCAGGAGTATGTATTGATTATTGATGGATGAATGTGACTTCAAGAGATGGATATTGGTATTAATGACTTGATCTAATAGAACTTAGATGCATGTATATAGTATGTTACCAATTGTTGGGATATAATGATTGATCTTAATAGGAGTGGTGATTTGCGAAGACTTGGGAATCAGAATAGATTGTTGGAGTTAGAGGACTAGTACTGATTATTGATATATGATGGGATAACGATCATATCAGATTGCTTGATTTGTATTGATACTTATTGAGCATGTAACTATTGGAATCATGAGTGGGTTGTGTTGACTTTGGATTGACCTGGGACTTATACTATTTACATTGAATGATAATCAGTAGTTGGACGTGACTTTATTAGTTGAGTATTGAGGATATATCAGATATGACCCTATTAGTTGAGTTGTGACTTAGATTGATCTTGAGTTGGGGTTATCCAGAATCTATATTCCTTATATTGGAACCTGACTTGTATTGAGGCGAGATTGACGTTATTGGCATTTGGGATTTGTTTAGATGATATATTGATGATGTTGAGTACCAGGGTAGGTAGTCTAGACTGTTGGCCCAAAGGCCCCTCACCCTAGTTTTGATGATGATCAACTCATGTAGTTATAGTTACTAATGATCTTGTGTTTAATTAGTGACAGATTCATGATCAGATCTTAGTAGGTGCATAGCTCAACAAAGGATAAAAGAACAAGATTTGGAGCTTGCATGTGGTGATCCAAGAAGCTTTGGATCAAGCTTGGACCAAGTCAAGATGATGTGAAGCTTCAAGTGAAGACTTCAAGAAGTTGAAGACTTGGGTCTAGGTATAGAATTTGTTTTGTTTATTTTAGTAAAAATGTAAAGGATAGATAGTTGGTGGATTGCTCAAGTTATATCACACACACACACTCTTGATAGAACTCTTGATTTAATTGATTTCATAAAAGATTTCTTTTTAGAAAAGAATTTTTATTTAGTAAAAGATTTTCTTTGAGACAAAATATAAAAACTTTGGATTTTGGTATTTCATAGTTCATATCTTTAAACCAAAATCATGATTAGAGCTTTATGTCAAAAACATAGATATTCCATATTGATTGTGTAGTGGATCATATCCATACACACCATGCTTTTAAATGAACTCAAATATCTTGTTTTTGTATTTGATGAAGATTTAGAAAAACAAGTTTGGAAAAACATGTTTTGGAAAAATACATTTAGTTATTGAGCTAATATTTCCAAGTTACAAAAATAGACCAAAACATATATAACATGTCTTGATTTTGTGCAAGCATGTTTGTTCTTTCAAGTATATTGGTAAAACTATTTTTGTAGAATTTTTATGTATTTTTAGGATTTTATAAAAGGATTTTAAATCCTGATTTCAGACCTGGAGACTGGCTGACAGGCCATGTCGGTCGACCGGACCGGTCGACCGATGTGCACAGCCCTGTGCACGTTGTCAGCACAGTGGCCGGTCGACCGGGTCGGTCGACCGACCAAGAGAGGTTGCTCTCTGGAAATGTCCAGTCGACCGATAGGTCGACCGACAGTTCATTCCAGATTATCGGTCGACCGAGCCGGTCGACCGGTGGCTGCAACGGTCAGAAAATGACCGTTGGCCGGTCGACCGGCGGTCGACCGACAGCACTGACAGAACCCCCAACGGCTCTATTTCTGGCAGCCTATATAAGGGGATCTTGTCATCTGTTTTGAGGTCAAGATTTTTGAGACTTCTTGAGCAGATTTTCTGATACTTTTAGAAGAGTTTCTCCACAGATTTTAGTGCAAATACTTCCAATCAAAAGAAGTTTTTATCAAGAGAGTGTTAAAGTGATTTCTTGTGTTTTCTACCAAAGCTTTCTTTCCTTGATTTCTCACACTTCACTTGAGCATCCATAGACATATCTATCCTATAGGAAAGTGTTGTAGTGAGCTTTTGTAATTGGTGATCAAGTGTTAGATCACCAAGAGATTTTCTTTGTACTTTGAGGAAACGGGCAAGTGTGCTCGTTGTTGGTGGTTGGAGTTCGGTTGTGAACTCTTGGTGGTTAGAGGTACGGCCTCGGCGAGTCGGTGGACTTGCGTGTGTACGGGACTTGGGAGTCCGAGGGTTTGTAGGTGTACGGCACCGAGGAGAGATCCGGTGGGATCTTGCATAGTGGAAACCCTTCGTGTGTCGAAGGCGGGGATGTAGAGCAAGTGTGCTCGAACCTCGAAACATACCCTTGTGTTTGCGATTGCTTACTCTATCCCTCTCTCTCTCTCTTTGTCTCTTTTATATCTTGCACTAAATTATTGTCTTCATCATTTACTTGCTAGATATATTTCCCTTGTGCTAAAATTGATATAATTGCGTGGGATTGTTGTTAACACTAGTATTCAACCAAGAGAGCCAACGCGGCACCTCAACCCATTCAAGGGGAATCTAGAGGAGCTTGTCCAGAGCCTCGCAAGGGGAATTCGGCAACACTCTTGGTTATACATAAGTGTTTAATTAAAAAGAAGTTTAATTTGGTCAACTTAGTTTTAATTCCGCATTAATTATTCACAAGTGACCATTAGATTAGCCATCACCTATTCACCCCCCCCCCTCTAGGTGATCTTACAATTGGTATCAGAGCTAGTGCTCTTGATATTGGGTCTAACAACCTAAGAGTTAAAGATCCTACATTTGGGCTAATCACAATATTTGTTGTACACACACACCTCACCATGGACTTTATGTCACCACCCACCTTTGATATTCTTAACATCCACATTTGGAAAGTTAAGATGTCATTATTCCTCAAAGCCCTAGGTTATAATGTATATCTTGCCACTACTAATAATGCTTATTGTATAGATGGTAAGAATTTTGAGGCTAATGCAAAAGCCCTAAATGCTTTGAAGAGTACCCTAAATGATGATTACTTATTTAGGGTTGCTAATATTGATATGGCTTTTGTAGTTTGGAACACCCTCATCTCCCTTGGCGAAAATGAACAATACCTTGCGGGGAGTGATTCGGATGTTGGAAGCGACACCTCCAACAAGTGCTACATGGTCCAAGGGGATGACCCCCTTGAGGTAAATTCCGAATCCGATGATGAGAACATGTCATATGATGAGCTCACTACCTTTTGTCATCTTATACTTGAAAAATATGACATGATTAAAAAGAATAATAAAAATTTGAAAAAGGAACTTGCTTGCATGCATATAGAACAAGACTCTTTTAGAGATAACATTGCATGCTTAGAAAAAGATAACAAGATTTTGAAAAAGAACATTGATTGCATGCATGTAGAAAATGATTCCTTGAAAAATAAACTTGCATGTTTAGAAAAAGAAAAAGAAGATTTGAAAAATGAGAATGTTTCCTTATTTTCTAAATTGAGTATTTTGTGTGAAGGAAACAATACTTTGAAAGAAAAGATTGACTTGGTGGAAAAACAAAAAGAAGATATTTTGCAAGAAAATAAATCTTTAAAAAGAAAATTTGTTGAAAAAGAAAAAGATAATGTTTCTCAAAAGAAAAAGAAAAATGATTCTTCATCTCATCATGCCTTTCATGCCACATCTAATGAGATTAAGAATATGAAAAATAAAATGAATAATTTGAGTTCAACTTTGAACTCTTGTGCATTTAATCATTCTAAGTTGGAATCTTTGTTTCAAAAGAAACAAGTTCCCCATGCTCATGCACATACTCATCATGCTCATGCTTATGGTGCACATCACGATCACAATCACACTCATAAGCATCATGCTAAGGTGTACATTTGTACACATTGCGGCCGCAAAGGCCATCTAGCAAGATATTGTTTTGATAAGAAACCATATTTATATTTTGCTAAGTATAATAGATTTTGGGTTCCTTACAACAATGCTAACCCCAAAGGACCCAAGAAAACATGGGTACCAAAACCCCCACCTTTTGATTTTGATGTAGGTGTGGGATCTCACAAAACGTGAGAAGGTTGGTACCTTAGTAGTGGTTGCAATGGACATGATGGACATACACTTGGTTGCATCACTATCAAGGAGCTTGGTGGGACAACCACCATACTTGGAGCTTTGGAGTTGGTAACAACCTCTAAACTCCTATTTTATTTATGTACATGCTTTATACTTTATCATATTCATAGCATGTTTATGTTTTAAGATTTTGTGTGCTTCATGTGGTATTTACATGCTTAGATGTAGATTTGTCAAACTTGTATGTATACATATACAAATAGTGAATTACAATTGACTCATATATGATTGAACTTCATGCTCACTTGTATTCACTCTATGCATGTGTATAATCTAGTTTTGATGATTCTCTTTTATACATGTTTTGCCAATTTTTGTGATTTACTTCATGTATATGCATGCTTAATTCAAATCTAATAAATATACATGTATACCCGTGAGTCTCTTGCCTTCATGCAAACATTTAATAGACTCTTTTATTTTTTGGGATATGTATGCATATTGTTAGATTTGTATAAACCATACATATACCATGAAAATTGTTGATTTAGTGAAAAATGACTTTTCATGATTTGTTGTTAAAAAAAAAATTTTGACTTATGATCGTTTTGGGCTTCAATGACTATTTTCATGTAGACACTATTTACATAACCTTTGAACACTCTATCTTTAAGAAAATATATAATTTGGAGCTTTATGGAATATGAGTGCTTGAACTTTTATGTATTTAGTATTATTCATGAAAAACATATGATTTTTTTTGAAGGATCTTTAACTAGTTTGTCAAAAATCCATTTAAACTAGTTATCTATTCTTCAATTGATGCACATGATCCTATTTTTATGGATAAATTCTTTTGTAAATTTTGATGCTTCATTGTATTGAATATTAGTTTAGATGTTAGTATTTGTCAACACTTGGATTTATACTTGTACACCTTATGGACCACAAATAAATCTATATATGATTGGGTTGAATGCTTATTTGTGCCTATTAGATGTACTAGTATAGCCTTGTGTTGATAATCATTACATTCTTAAACTTGTATTCCCATTTGGATTTATGTTTTGATCATGTGATTTCATTTCATGTATAAGTTTCTTTTGCCAAAACATTAAAATATACATGGAACCCTTGAGTCATTTGCTTTTCATGCAAATCTATTTATAAGGACTCAATTGTATTTTGGGATATGTATGTATACTTAATGTCTTGTCAAAACATACATATGCTATGAAATATAATTTTGATGATTTTCATATATTAAAATTTGTGATGATTTTCGTATTTTCAAAATTTATGATTTTAAGGAATATTGAGTTTTATTGCAATTTTCATGATGCCATGTTTCACATAACATTAGTACACTCATATCTCTTGAAAACATTAAATGGACTTTATGGATTAGAGTGTTTTTAGTGCCTTGTGTTTCATTGATCTTTCATGAAAAACTTTTTAACTTATTCCTTGATGGAAGGATCTCGTACTAGTTCTTAAAACAAGTTCATTTAACTAGTTCGAATTCTTCATATGGTAGATTATATGATGTATACACTTATACTTACTTTTCAATTGGTATCATTGTTATTTGCAATTGGTATCAATATGACTTCATGTTGTGTATATCCATATTTTGATTGTATGTATGAATGCCTTCAAATTATATCAATTTCTATTGGTATTATCTTGTCATACATATATGTTATCTATTTGTGCTTATTTTACAAGTGGTATTTCCTTTAAAGCACAAAGATTGTTGATGCTAAGCTTAATTAGATTTCAAATTGGTATCAAAATTCAAAATTTGGTTGTTCTACATTTGGTACCTTAAAAGAAAATATTGTATTTTAAGATATTTCAAAATTTATTTTATAAAGAAAATTCAAAATTTTTTTTTGATTTGTATTTCCTATATGCAAGGAGAGCTTAACATCTCTTCTACATATAGATTCATGTTGAGTATATATAATTTGAGGAGCTTGACAACTCTTCTTTTCATGATATACGTGTGTAGGGGGAGCTTCACATCTCCTCTTATGCATGACATATTATACGTTATGTGAATTAGGGCTTGTCATCCCTCTTTCATGTAATGTATATGTGTCGGGAAGCTAACTTAACGTCTTCCTCTTCATGAATTTATATCGCATATAAATTTTATTGATTGATTTGTATTTATCCCTCCTTGATTTCTTTGTTTTTGACAAAAAGGGGGAGAATGATTTGTTTGATGTATTTTTTCTTTGAACCCTTTGTTGATGATTGACAAAAAGGGGGAGAAGAATTTGTGATTTTATATGCATGATTTCATGATTTCCTTACTTAAGGGGGAGAAGTATTTGGTTCCTTGCTTAAGGGGGAGTAAGATTTGTCCTTATGCATATATGTTGTCTTGCAATTAGGAGCAAAAGATTTGATTTATGATTTGATCTATATGATTGCATCTCCTACATTGCATACATGTCATGTGCTTTTATTGCCATATCTTTTATTTATTTGGTATGCATGAGTTAAGGGGGAGCTTCTTCGAAGCTTTACTTTAATCCATGCATATATAACTCCATGAGTTTTGTCATCATCAAAAAGGGGGAGATTGTTGGCCCAAAGGCCCCTCACCCTAGTTTTGATGATGATCAACTCATGTAGTTATAGTTACTAATGATCTTGTGTTTAATTAGTGACAGATTCATGATCAAGATCTTAGTAGGTGCATAGCTCAACAAAGGATAAAAGAACAAGATTTGGAGCTTGCATGTGGTGATCCAAGAAGCTTTGGATCAAGCTTGGACCAAGTCAAGATGATGTGAAGCTTCAAGTGAAGACTTCAAGAAGTTGAAGACTTGGGTCTAGGTATAGAATTTGTTTTGTTTATTTTAGTAAAAATGTAAAGGATAGATAGTTGGTGGATTGCTCAAGTTATATCACACACACACACTCTTGATAGAACTCTTGATTTAATTGATTTCATAAAAGATTTCTTTTTAGAAAAGAATTTTTATTTAGTAAAAGATTTTCTTTGAGACAAAATATAAAAACTTTGGATTTTAGTATTTCATAGTTCATATCTTTAAACCAAAATCATGATTAGAGCTTTATGTCAAAACATAGATATTCCATATTGATTGTGTAGTGGATCATATCCATACACACCATGCTTTTAAATGAACTCAAATATCTTGTTTTTGTATTTGATGAAGATTTAGAAAAACAAGTTTGGAAAAACATGTTTTGGAAAAATACATTTTAGTTATTGAGCTAATATTTCCAAGTTACAAAAATAGACCAAAACATATATAACATGTCTTGATTTTGTGCAAGCATGTTTGTTCTTTCAAGTATATTGGTAAAACTATTTTTGTAGAATTTTTATGTATTTTTAGGATTTTATAAAAGGATTTTAAATCCTGATTTCAGACCTGGAGACTGGCTGACAGGCCATGTCGGTCGACCGGACCGGTCGACCGATGTGCACAGCCCTGTGCACGTTGTCAGCACAGTGGCCGGTCGACCGGGTCGGTCGACCGACCAAGAGAGGTTGCTCTCTGGAAATGTCCAGTCGACCGATAGGTCGACCGACAGTTCATTCCAGATTATCGGTCGACCGAGCCGGTCGACCGGTGGCTGCAACGGTCAGAAAAATGACCGTTGGCCGGTCGACCGGCGGTCGACCGACAGCACTGACAGAACCCCCAACGGCTCTATTTCTGGCAGCCTATATAAGGGATCTTGTCATCTGTTTTGAGGTCAAGATTTTTGAGACTTCTTGAGCAGATTTTCTGATACTTTTAGAAGAGTTTCTCCACAAGATTTTAGTGCAAATACTTCCAATCAAAAGGAAGAGTTTTTATCAAGAGAGTGTTAAAGTGATTTCTTGTGTTTTCTACCAAAGCTTTCTTTCCTTGATTTCTCACACTTCACTTGAGCATCCATAGACATATCTATCCTATAGGAAAGTGTTGTAGTGAGCTTTTGTAATTGGTGATCAAGTGTTAGATCACCAAAGAGATTTTCTTTGTACTTTGAGGAAACGGGCAAGTGTGCTCGTTGTTGGTGGTTGGAGTTCGGTTGTGAACTCTTGGTGGTTAGAGGTACGGCCTCGGCGAGTCGGTGGACTTGCGTGTGTACGGGACTTGGGAGTCCGAGGGTTTGTAGGTGTACGGCACCGAGGAGAGATCCGGTGGGATCTTGCATAGTGGAAACCCTTCGTGTGTCGAAGGCGAGGATGTAGAGCAAGTGTGCTCGAACCTCGAAACATACCCTTGTGTTTGCGATTGCTTACTCTATCCCTCTCTCTCTCTCTCTCTTTGTCTCTTTTATATCTTGCACTAAATTATTGTCTTCATCATTTACTTGCTAGATATATTTCCCTTGTGCTAAAATTGATATAATTGCGTGGGATTGTTGTTAACACTAGTATTCAACCAAGAGAGCCAACGCGGCACCTCAACCCATTCAAGGGGAATCTAGAGGAGCTTGTCCAGAGCCTCGCAAGGGGAATTCGGCAACACTCTTGGTTATACATAAGTGTTTAATTAAAAAGAAGTTTAATTTGGTCAACTTAGTTTTAATTCCGCATTAATTATTCACAAGTGACCATTAGATTAGCCATCACCTATTCACCCCCCCCTCTAGGTGATCTTACATAGACTATAAGTTATCTGAGGATGATTTCCTTACTTTAAAATGATTCAGTATGTGTTGACTTGTTATTCATTTATTGGTGATGATTTAAGTGATGATTCATTCAGATATGGATGTGGACTTGTTATGATGTTAGAGACTGAATTACACCTGTTAACAGAGATTTAGTTATTGTGATAGTGACCTAGTCGATATCAGTGATCTTGTACTCAGGGTTACCAGATAGCAGTTATTAGTTCATTAGCAGATATGTTTATCTTTTTAATGATAACACAAGTGAGAATTAGTTGGATATTAGTGAGCTAAACTTGACTGGTCATGCATGGCACCTGACTGATTAACCTATTTTTTAGATTACTGGGAAATGATTGTTTGACCGTAACCACGGTACAGTTCTATTGTTCATCGTATACACGGTTACTGTTACTGTTACTGTTACTGTTACTGATATTGTTCACCGTGTATACGATCACTGATTTACTGTTACTGTACTGTTATTGTTACTGTCACCGTATCATCCCAGTATTCTAGAGAACATGGACATTGACTGATTTAACTGAATTGAATAAATAATAAAGTAATTGAACAACTTACACCGGGATTGGGGAAATTGATGGAGGAGACAGCGTCTGTATTTTGGGTGGACCTAAGATACAGGTTGCGCAGCCGACTGAGGGTTCCACTGCAGGGTTCCTGGGGGATGACTGGCATCCCATCTGTACTGTTACTGTTCCACTGTTTTCATAGTGAGATTACTGTTACTGAGTATCTAGCGGTACGGCCTGGTTCAGCGCCAGGAAACTGAGGCCGTGGTCCCGGGTATGTACGGGACCCACCTAAAGTATGGACAATGTCTCCAACTGATCAGTTTCAATAACTTAAGGGCATCGATTGGCATGTGTGGTAGGCGTAGTATGGGATGCGTCTATTATATGTGAAAATTGGTGTTCGCTGACATAATTAATATTAAACTGTTGATGCTTTGTGACTGACTGTAATCACCTGATTGTATATCACTATGTTAGACTCATGATTATAACCATGACCAGATTATCATAACCAGGACCAGACTTATGACCAGAGTTGGATGCCAACCTAGTGACATGTGATAGATTACACGCCTTGACATTGATTGCATATTTACAGTTGTGCCATTTGTCTGCTACCTGTATTCATGTTTTTATCATATGTGTTACTGTTCAGTTATTTATTGTGTTATTTTGTCCTTCTATCTGCAGTTGTTCTTACTGTTATATATGCACATGGTTTCTTCTGCACGAGCTGTTTCCCCTTTACACACACACTCATTATGGTCGCGTTCTGACGACCCTGGGTTTGCACGTCCAGCTATTGGACGGTTGTTCTAATGTGCAGGTGTTCGACGAGACTGTACGTCTTGCGAGGAACTGGACGCTCATTCTTCCATTTCTGGTATCCTCATCTCTTTATATTTCTGCTATCTTTGATTCTACCTTTATCACTTTCAGCTGCCATCTTCTTGTCATTATTCATCTGATATCATTGTGTAGTCTTATATGTATTATTGCAGTGATCATTGATTGTTATGCTTCTGATTTATAGCTTGATCAGGTTACATTTAGGCTTAGCGTGTATACGTGGGGTATTTTCCTTGTGTATATACGTCGCCGACTCTCATCGCGCCTCCTTTTCCGCGTATTTTGGGAAGCGGGGCGTGACAAAAATCCTTCTGAAAATCTCCCCTGAAAATTCCTTGAATCAATAAAATCTCTCTCTCCCTTGCACCGAGGACGTAGGCACGTTGCCGAACCTCGTTAAATACTATGTTGATTGCTTTTCTCTATTATTCTCTGTTCTTATCGTGTCGGGTACATGTCCGGCTGCATCAGTCTCCTGTTGGCAGATTCCTCAGAGGGTTGTTGCCAATGGCACAGGAGCAACAATTGGTATCAGAGCATCACAGGTTCGTCGTGGGATCGTGTGTTAACTCTAAAGGCATCAGTTGTTGTTTGGTAGAGATCGTGTGTCGATCTCAGAGCAGCGGTAGGACTGTTTGTGGGATCGTGTGTCGATCTCAAAACACTGTGTGGATTGCTCGAGGAAACAATTCGAAGGAGTAGATAGTTTCAGAAACTTTTTGAGAGTTTTGCGTGGAGGTAAAAATTCTATCTTTATCTAGTTTGTTTTATCTAACTCCGTTTGCTTTCCGCATTGCTTTGAGGAATCAGTTGAGAAGATGGTTAGAGATCGTATATCAAATCCACATCCGTTGAGGATTGATGTGGTGAAATTCGACGACAAGAACAACTTCAGTATGTGGAGATGTGAAGTAATGGATACGCTGACGGCATCGAATCTCGAAGAACACTCTACGGTTGGAGAAGAAGCGCGCATCAACAACTGAAGAAGATTGGGATAAGATGAACCGTACGGTGTGTGGCTTGATCAGGTCTTATTTGACACAAGATATCAAGTATCATGTGTTGCATGAAACATCTGCAAGGCAGCTGTGAGAGATCCTGAAGAAGAAGTATCTTACGAAAAGCGTCGAATTATGATTGCAGTTGAAGAGTAAGCTTTATCGTTTCCAGATGCAGAGAGGATGCTTCATCAACGAACACATGAATAGCTACACAAAGCTTCTTACAGTTCTACTTAATGTGGATGTGGAGATCGATGAAGATGATAAGGTGATAATTCTGTTGAATTCTCTTCCTCAAGAAGAGTATGAGACCTTTACTATTACATTGATCAATGGAAGAAAATCGCTTAGCTACAGTAAGATGTCTGCTGCTCTTGTGAGTTATGAAGTAAGGAGACAAGACAGACTGTCTTCTTCGGGAAGCACAACAGCAGAGGCATTGGCGATAAGAGGCAGGAGTTCCAATAGGAAGGAAAGAGATGATCAGGGAAGATCGAAGTGCAGATCAGGCTTCAGAGATCTGAAGAGGAATCAGTGCGCCTTGTGCAAGGAGCTAGGGCACTGGAAGGTTGACTATCCGAAGGCCAAAGGTAAGAAGAAGGAGTTGATGACCGAGGCAAATCTCGCGAAAGTGGCCAGTACTAAAGCCAGTATATCACAGGTGGATGGATCGGATTCAGACTCATCGGTATTCTCTCTCTGTTACTACTTCTACTGTCAATTACTCAGATAATGCTGAGTGGATCTTAGATACCGAAGCTACCTATCATGTGTGCCCGAACAGGACCTGATTTTCTAGCTTTGAGAAGCTAGATGGATGCTTCACAGTTATGGGTGATGATCATCCGTATAATGTGAAAGGGATGGGTACAGTCCGTATCAAGATGTTTGATGAGATAGTATGAGAATTGAAGGAGGTGAGGTAAGTACCTCAACTCAAAAGAAATCTTATCTCTATTGGTGCTTTAGAAGCATTGGGCCTTGTGGTATCTATACGAGATGGCATTCTCAAGATGACAAGGCTCAATGGTGGTTATGAAGGGCGTCGGCTGCAACAATCTTTACTACTTGAAGGGTAGTACAGTTATAGGTCAGGTAGAGACTTCTAATTCTTCAAATGATGATTGTACACAGATCTGACAGATGAAGGTCGGACATGGAGGTGAAAAGTCTTTGCAAGCTCCTGCAAAGAAAGGATCTTTGAAAGGTGCTGCTACCTACAACTTGGTGGGTGAACACAGCATTCTGGACAAGAAGAAGGTGAAATTCAGCACTAGTACTCACCGCTCGGAAGGTCTTCTTGATTGTTTTCACGTAAGTGTTTGGGGACCTGCTAAGACTGCATCGCTTGGAGGTCACAGGAACTTTGTCTCTTTTATTGATAATTTATCTAGGCATTGTTGGATATATCCCATGAGACAAAGGTGTGAAGTCCAAGATATATTGGTGAAGTGGAAAGGAAAAATGGAGAAGCAGACAGGTAGGAAGATCAAAGAGCTACAGATTGGTAATGTTAAAAGAGACATGAATCAATTCTTACGATTTGGCCAGAACACTGATATTGGTACTCACTTCACAGAAGGTATACATGATTTGGCTAAGGAAGTAAACCGTTCCTTACTGGAGAAGGTTCGGTGGTTATTGTCTAATACAAGATTAGACAAATCATTTTAGCCTGAGGCGATTGTGTATGCTAACCATCTCATAAATGAATCGACTGCAATAGGAGGTAAAGCTCCAATAGAGGTTTGGTCTGAAAAAGCTGCTCAAGATCATGGTTTGTTGCGGGAATTTAGAAGTCCGGCCTACTTTCATGCCAAAGATGGCATGGTAAATCCGCGAGCAAAGAAGTTTGTGTTTTTGGGTGTCAAGAGAAATATGAAAGGCTACAGATTATGAGACCCCGAAAATAAGAAGATCGTGTTGAGTAGGCATGTCACGTTTGATGAGACTTCAGTGTTGAAGTCTACCGTCTCTCAGCATGTGGAGAGAACGAAGACTAAGGAAATATCGCACTGGGTAGAGGTTGATGCTACTCCACCATCTCCAATTGGTTTGGTATCAGTGAAGATTTCACCTGATGTGACACGGGTGGAGATCATGTAGCCAGGGTTGATACTGAACACGTTGAAGACATTGATGAGAATGTCGAATTGTTTGCAGCCATAGGAACCAAGGTAAAACCACAAAAGTGGGTAAAGAACCATGAATCTCAAACTTGTGACCGTGACAAGCTCAAATTGAAGGCCGTTGTTCTCCATGACTATAGTGTGAAGGTTCATATGCCTCAACTAGATAGGTTCGCTGCTGAAAATTCAGTTACAGGTGTTTGAGCTCGGTGAAGGTCATTTCAATGAACTATGGTTGGCTTGATCCTTTGGGCAAGGTACGTAGGCAGCCGTAAAGACACAGCCACATTTGGTGATGCAACCCGTATGCGGCTATTTGGGTTCCCGAGAAGCTGATTGGAACTTCACGTAGAGGTGAAGAGTTGTGACCGATTAGAATTTCACGTAGAGGTGGAGAGACTTCACGTAGAGGCAAAGTGTTATGGCTAGTTGGACTTCACGTAGAGGTGAGGTGGTGTGATCTTAATGAACAGATGATCTTCTGATGAGAAGACAGTTAAGCTTGTATAGGAGGGGTGTATGATGGTGTTCGATGTGCTCTACTCAGACTTGGTTGGACCGTCAGCTGAAGACATATAGACTAGAGAGAGCCAGTCAATTGGAGAGTCAGTGCTGACTCATGATGAGTTCTTCGTGAGGCCATGTAGTTGCTGAGTTGGAGATACGTTCGGTGATCGGCATGTATGAAAGTTCTCCTAAGGTGAAGTGTAGGGAAGGCATGTGTGGTGCATCCCAGTTGATAACTGAGCTGAAGTTGAAAACTTACAATTGATATTGGAGTTTGGTGAGAGTTGCAAGTGGCGACGAAAAACTCAGTTTGGATCTAGTGAGATCAGTTGAAATCAATTGTATATATGCTGGCGATTCGTTTGAAGGAACAGATTTAGTATGTTGGCCAAGTCGAGATTGTATGTCGATTTCACCGAGATCGTGTGTCGATTTCGCCCGAAGCGCTCAAAGCTGAAATCATGTGTCGATTTCGCCGAGATCGTGTGTCGATTTCGCCAGGAATATATTGGAGTTCGTTCGAGTTCGGCTCAGATTTGAAAAAATCTTCACCGAGGTGGAGTTTGTAGGGAGAGAGGAGATAGAGGAGATAGAGGAAGGTAGCACAAAGATCGGAAGACAAAGGGAGCGAATGACGCGTTGAAGCAGGCCAGGAAAGCACCAGGTCGACCGACACGGTCGACCGGTGGAGAAGATCGGTTGACCGGTGTGCACGACATGCACATGTATATCCCGATCGACCGCACGGTCGACCAACTAACAAGGCTCTGCTCTCGGTTGTTGTCGGTCGACCAACTAACAAGGCTCTGCTCTCGGTTGTTGTCGGTCGACCGGACCGATCGATCGAGGCATGGGCCGATCGAACGACAGACGTGTTTTGGCTGTCCTTTCTGAATTCGGATTCCTTTTCTGTTTGGATCGAATTCAATCGGGGTTTCCTAATACCCTGGGACTCTGTGGCTATAAATAAGGGCTAGAGCCCTCATGTATTATATCCCCTGAAAATCCCTCTGAAAATTTCCCCTGAAAATTCCTTGAAGAAAGAGTAAGTTGTAATTGATTGTTGGATCAATAAAATATCTCTCCCCTTGCCCCGAGGACGTAGGCATGTTGCCGAACCTCGTTAAATACTATGTTGATTGCTTTTCTCTATTGTTTTCTATTCTTGTCGTGTTGGGTACATCTCCGGCTGCATCAGTCTCTTATTGGTAGATTCCTCAGAGAAGTTATTGCCAAGGGCGCAGGCGCAACAGGAGCACTTACTGAAAGAGATATTTTTAGCTTGAATTTCTTTTGTGTGTATCAAGACTAACTTTGAGTTTGAGAATTTGTTTCATGGGTAGCAAAACAGACTTAGAAGTTGGGGGTAGTCTCTTTTGCCTAAAGCGAGGTGGATATTGAATGATAAATAAGCAGGAATTTTGTCCATGAAAAAGGAGATTGTGGCATCCATACGATAGGAGTAGAGCCGGAGATAAAATGTCTAAGAAAAAAGAATTTGTGGCCAAGGTAGAGATGACGAGTAATGTGGTGCTTTCAATATTGATGTAGAGATGAGTGTTGTTGTCGAAGACTAATATATGGAGGTGGGTGACAACATCAAAATTGAATGAGGGCGGTGCAGTCTAGGCCAAAACATAGAAACTCTTGAACAATGCAAATTTTCGTGAAAGAACATGCGTGAGGACCACAAGAACCAAGCACACTACACCTTAGCTCTCCTTCCTGTCCTTTTCGCGAGCATTGGTACTATCCAGTGAAATTTGGCAGAACCCACGAGAAAATAGCATTTTCTTATTTTATCGGATCATTTGTGAACAATGCTGGTATCGAGAAAAACTATACGCCAAGACAACGACAGAACCTCGGCCGGCGATGGCAAGGCCAACAGCAAGACGAGGAGCAGTCGGCCAAACTCATCTTGCATTTAAGTTGTCCACATGAAAATAGCACTGAAAGAGAGTAAGAAATCTCATCAGCAAGATGTCGAATCTGGGGAGATCACTGGCAGTGCCCAACGTCCAGGCCCTGGCTGCCACCATGGGCGGGACGTGCGACATTCCTGACAGGTACATCAGGCCTGAAGCCGAGTCCGAACCTGTCGACCGCGCTGACAACTACGAGCTTCCCGTCATCGATTTAGAGCTGTTGCTGAATCCCAAACTCGACGGGCAGGGTGAATTTGCTAAGCTGGAGCTTGCCTGCCAGGACTGGGGCTTCTTTCAGGTAATCCATTGATGCGCTCTTCTTCAAAACTTCACTACACTGTTGGAATATCAAATAAAAATGTCATTTTGACATTAATTTTGGAAGAAGATGAGATCATAAGGAGAAATGAGTCATCATCATCAATTTAGAGAAATGATGAGTCATCATCTTCAATTAGGAGAAATGAGTCATCATCATCATTAGGAGAAATGAAGAGTCATCATCATCAATTAGGAGAAATGAGTCATCATCATCAATTTAGAGAAATGATGAGTCATCATCTCCAATTAGGAGAAATGAGTCATCATCATCAATTTAGAGAAATGATGAGTCATCATCTTCAATTAGAAGTTAATGAGTCATATATGTATTTTGCCTATAAAAGGCTAGTGTATCTCTTTGTTTTTATCAATGAAGCAAGCAAGCAAGAAAGCAAGCAAGCAAACAAGAAACAAAAGTTGAATAAGATCCATTCTCCACTTAAAATTTTAGATTATAGTATATTAGTCCGTAGACTAGTATACAACAATTGGTATCAGAGCCAATTCAATTTTTGTTTCATTTCCTCTTCTCCTCATGGCCTCCACCAACAATCTCATCAATTCATAAGTGCCCAAGTTATTGAAAGATAACTATGAGAGTTGGTCAATTCAGATGAAAGCTCTATTTGATTCTCAAGAGTTGTGGGAGCTAATCTTTGATGGGTTTAAGGAACCCACACCGGAGGTAGAAGCCGCCTACACCGCCGAAGAGAAGAAGGCTCTTAAAGAGCAAAGAAAGAAGGATAGCAAGGCTCGTTTTCTACTCTATCAAGGGTTGGACGAGTCTACCTTCGAGAGAGTTGTCGAAGCAACGATGAGCAAGGAAGCATGGGAAATCCTTGCTACCATCTACAAAGGAGTCGAGCGGGTGAAGCGAATTCGCCTTCAAACTTTGAGGGGCGATCTTGAAGCCGCTCAAATGAAAAATGAAGAAAAAATCTCCGATTATTATTCATGATTACTTCTAATTGTGAATAAAATGAGGAGAAATGGAGAGAAGATGGAGGACATCCGAGTGATGGAGAAATTGCTGCGATCCCTCACATCAAAGTTCGAGCACGTGGTGGCGGCAATTGAGGAGTCCAAGAATTTGGAGGAGATCTCAATAGAGGAGCTTTTGGAATCCCTCCAAGTTCATGAGTAACGCATGTAAAAGAAGACTGGTTCCATAGTCTTGGAACAAGCATTAGAGTCAAAGCTGACTCTAAATGATCGTGGCTCACATAGTAGAGGTCGTGGTCGTGGCAGAGGTAGGGGACGTGGTCCCCAACAACGAACCACTCAAAATCAAGTGGAGTTCCAAAGCTTTAAAGGTCGAGGACGAAGCAATCGGGGAAGATTTACATCTGGACGTGGAAACAACAAGAACGTCCAATGCTACAACTGTCAAAAATTTGGACACTATGCCTCGGATTGCTGGCACAGAACTGAAGATCTTACCAATCTTTCCGAAGCAACAAATGACGTGGGTAATAACTCTACTCTTCTTCTTGCTCATGATGATTCAAGTGTTCAGAATGATGTTTGGTACCTTGACTCGGGTGCTAGCAACCACATGTGCGAGAAGAAAGAACTATTCATAGAACTCGCAGACGGAGTTCATAGAAGTGTGAGCTTGGGAGATTCTTCAAAACTCTCCATTGAAGGCAGATGGAAGATCAAAATCTATCAAAAGGATAGTAAGCCTGAGTATATTTCTGATGTTTATTATATTCCTAACATGAAAAGTAATATTCTCAGCATCGATCAATTACTCGGAAAAGGATATAAAGTATATATGGAGAACAACCATCTTTGGTTGAAAAATGCAAAAGGAGGCCATATAGCTTGTATTAAGATGACAAGGAACCGCATGTTTCCCTTGCATCTAAAAACAAAAGTTGAGAAGTGTTTTCAAGGACTCATGAAGAATGAGTCATGGAGGTGGCATCTTCGCTTCGGTCATCTAAATTTCAGCGGCCTGAAGCTACTATTTATAGCCGGCATGGTACGAGGTTTACCAACAATCGATCCACCAAGTCATACTTGTAAAGTTTGCATAATTGGCAAGCAAATACGACTTCCTTTTCCCAATGGAAAGTCGTGGAGAGCGGAGGCACCATTACAACTTGTTCATACTGATATCTGCGGACCACTGGATCCCGTCTCTTTAGGAGGTGATAGATATTTTATTACTTTCATTGATGATTTCAGTAGAAAGTTATGGCTGTACATTCTTAAAGAAAAATCTGCTGCCTTTACTACCTTCAAGAATTTTAAAGATCTTGTTGAAGCAGAGAGTAGCTATAAGCTAAAAACTCTCCGATCTGATCGAGGTGGTGAGTACACCTCAAATATGTTTCAAGAATATTGCAGGGAGTAAGGCATAAAGAGGCAGTTTACTACTGCCTATACACCACAGCAAAATGGCATCGCAGAAAGAAAGAACCGCACTATTCTTGACATGACAAGAACCATGCTTAAAGAAAAGGGACTGCCGAAGCAGTTTTGGGCGGAAGCTGTGGCATGTTCAACCTACTTGCTCAACCGGTGCCCAACAAAGCAAGTGAAGGGCAAGACGCCTCAAGAAGCATGGAGCGGCTATACGCCTAATGTCGCACACCTACGAATTTTTAGGTGTATTGCATATGCTCAAGTACCTGAAGTCTAAAGGAAGAAGCTTGACAATCATGGTGAAAAATGCATTTTCATTGGATATAGCGAGGAGTCGAAGGCATAAAAACTTTACAATCCACTAACTAAGAAACTAATTGTTAGTAGAGATGTTGTCTTCAATGAAGCTGAAGCATGGAGTTGGAGTAATGAAGAGATTGTCAAAGAGCAACCCATGGTGAATGAACCTGACGAGCCCTTACAAGAGGTTCCACCACCAACTACACCACCATCTCCTCAACATGCTACACCGTCTCCTGCAAGAGGTTCTCCATCTTCTGGGGAAGATAGTAGTAGCGAATCCTCCGTGCAACGAGGTCCAATCAAAATGAGAAGCCTCAGGGAGATCTATGAGCAGATAGAAGAAGATAGAGAAACTAATCTCTTTTGTTTATATGCCGATCATGAACCTCTCACTTTCCAAGAGGCTAAGGAAGAAGATTGTTGGCGATCAGTAATGAAGGAGGAGATGCATGCCATCCAGAAGAACGACACATGGGAGTTGACAACACTTTCACAAAATCACAAGGCGATAGGTGTCAAATGGGTGTACAAGATCAAACGCACAGCAGATGGTGAGGTTGATCGGTACAAGGTAAGGCTTGTGGCAAAAGGCTACAAACAAAAATACGGCATCGACTATGAAGAAGTCTTTGCACCAGTTGCTCGATTAGATACGGTGAGATTATTAATTTCACTTGCAGCTCATCACAGGTGGAAGTTATATCATCTAGATGTCAAGTCAGCATTTCTCAATGGTATTCTTGAAGAAGAGGTGTATGTACAACAACCAGAAGGTTTTCTGAAAAAAGGGCAAGAAGACAAAGTATATCACCTAAAGAAAGCCTTGTACGGCTTAAAGCAGGCACCACGGGCATGGAATGCCCGAATTGATGGTTATCTTCATCAAAACGGCTTCACCAAATGTCCTTATGAGCATGTCATCTACATGAAGAGGAACCATCAAGGTGAATTTCTAATAATTTGTCTTTATGTTGATGACTTGTTATACACAGGAAGTTGTGTCGAGATGCTTGCTGAATTCAAGGAGGCGATGTTCAATGAATTTGAGATGACGGACAATGGATTGATGTCCTATTTTCTTGGTATCGAAGTGAAGCAAGAACAAGATGGGATATTTATATCTCAAAAGAAGTACATGAAGGAGATCTTGGAGAAATTTAAGATGAGTAACTGTATCCCAGTAAACACCCCAATAGCCACAGGAATGAAGCTATCAAGAGAATGAATTGGAGATTTTGTAGACTCGACTTTTTTCAAAAGTCTAGTTGGTAGCCTGAGGTACTTAACGATCACAAGGCCTGATATTATTTACGGAGTCGGACTTGTGAGTCACTATATGGAGACACTGAAAGAGTCTCATTGGCTAGCTGCAAAGAGAATTCTAAGGTATATCAAAGGTACACTCAACCTTGATCTATTTTATATTTATGGTGAAACTGCAGAGTTAGTAGGCTATTCAGATAGCGACTGGGGAGGTGACCAAGATGAGAGGAAAAGCACCACTGGCTATGTCTTCTATCTTGGGTCAACTGCATTTTCATGGACCTCAAAGAAGTAAGGAGTTGTGGCCTTATCTTCATGCGAAGCAGAGTATGTGGCAGCTTCATCTACTGTATGTGAAGCTATTTGGTTGCGGAACATTTTAAAGGAATTGGATCATCCACAAGAAGAAGCGACTGTAATATTTGTGGATAACAAATCAGTCATCCAACTTGCAAAGAACCCAGTACATCATGGGAGGAGCAAACATATAGATACACGGTTTCATTTTCTCAGAGGCCATGTAAAGCAGAAAACTGTGGAGCTGGAGTATTGTCATACCATGGAGCAAGTAGCAGATATTTTCACCAAGCCATTGCCAATTGAACCTTTCAGAAGGCTAAAAGAAATACTCGGTATGAAAACATTTTGATTTGAGGGGGTGTGTTGGAATATCAAATAAAAATGTCGTTTTGACATTAATTTCAGAAGAATATGAGATCATAAGGAGAAATGAGTCATCATCATCAATTTAGAGAAATGATGAGTCATCATCTTCACTTAGGAGAAATGAGTCATCATCATCAATTTAGAGAAATGATGAGTCATCATCTCCAATTAAGAGAAATGAGTCATCATCATCAATTTAGAGAAATGATGAGTCATCATCTTCAATTAGAAGTTAATGAGTCATATATGTATTTTGCCTATAAAAAGCTAGTGTATCTCTTTGTTTTTATCAATGAAGCAAGCAAGCAAGAAAGTAAGCAAGCAAGTAAGAAACAAAAGTTGAATAAGATCCATTCTCCACTTAAAATTTTAGATTATAGTATATTAGTCCGTAGACTAGTATACAACATACACGACCTGCCTTTTACAGTTGATTAACAAAACCAACGTTGCACAGCTAGTAAATCATGGAGTGCCAGCAGAATTGATGCAGAAGGTGAAGGAAGATACTGCCGAATTTTTCAAGCTTCCGTTGGCGGAAAAACAAGCTGTCTCACAGTCACCGGATGGCCTTGAAGGCTATGGGCAAGTCTTCGTAGCTTCGGAAGAGCAGAAACTAGACTGGGCTGATATGCTCACGTTCTTCACTCAGCCTGAAGCTAACAGGAACATGAGGTTCTGGCCTGCCAATCCCCCAACATTCCGGTGAGTAAACTTTAGACTTAGTACTGATCAAAACCATTTAGAGAAAAAGATTTCAGATATTTCTTCATTTTTCATTGCCAGAGATACATTCCATAGATACTCTCTGGCAATGGAGGAACTGGCAGATTCTCTGTTCAGGCTGATGTCCAAGAACTTGGGACTCGGCCCTGAATATCTCATTAACATGTTCAAAGAGCAACTACGAGCAATGCGGTTCAATTACTATCCACCATGCCCAAAAGCTAACAAAGTGTTGGGACATTCTCCGCATTCAGATGCCACTGTGTTAACAATTCTCCTCCAAGTGAATGACGTTCCAGGTTTACAAATCAAGAAGAATGAGAAATGGTTCACCGTCAAGCCGCTACCGGGTGCTTTCATTGTCAACATCGGCGATAAACTCGAGGTAATTTCAAATAAAATCAAAAGAATTGAGGTTGTTTATGGTCTGAGAAAATTGATTAGAAACAAATTTGATGGTACTGTATAGAATTTGCATTTTACGGTGTCTTGTTATGTTTCAAACAGATATTTACCAATGGAAAGTACAAGAGCATCGAGCACAGAGTAGTTACGCATTCTCAAAAAGAACGTCTCTCAATAGCCTCGTTGCACTCCACAGGAAATGATGTACTCATTGGCCCTCTTTCAGAGCTCTTGGGAGGAGGTGAACACAAGTACAAGACTACGAGCCGTGACGAATACTTTAGGGGCTTCTTCGCAGCAAAACTTGATGGAAAGAGCCATTTGGAACGAATGAAGATTAAGAAATGAACAATCATTTGATGTACCCATGGATGAGAAACCAATTTGAATGTGTGATAAATTCTTTTCTCTGCTTATAATTTCCGCTCTATAAATCCTTAGATGATAGTTATGGATATGATTATCAATGATATGTTCCCACACTTAAAACCAAGGGTGAGCGGCTTGCCGAAATCCCTCCGATGGTTAAGCCTGTAGAATATTTAGAAAGAAGAAATAAAAGAGTGCGGTTATTTAAACCCAAAGAAGTGATAAGTAGCTTCAAAAATAAGTTGAGATTTTCTTGAATAGTTTTACCCTCAAATATGAAAAGTTCAGAGTTAACCTTTCAAATATTATAACATTATCACAATAATTAGTTAGTATACAGATCTAATTAATAAGTACAGACAACCCCTGTAACTTTAATTCTTCTTAAACCTCAAAACTCTCTATGTTACTCAATCCATAAACCCTAAAAATTTTAAACTCATCCTCCCTTTTAAATTACAGCATCATGGCAAGAAAAATCTATGTGAGGTAGGACATCAGAGTCGGTGGTTTTCAGAAGATTCATGGAGGCTACAAGCAAAATGGAAGCCACCCTCCACATTTTTGCAAAGCAGCGGGGCAATTCACTCCCTTCTTTTGTGTTTCAAGGGGAGGAAAATTACTTCACAGGGAGAGCGGGATCTTGACCAAGTTGCTGGAAGGATTGTGATTATCCCTGAGTGGCAATTTCATTGTTTTCTTGTGTTTATGCTTTGAACTTAAGAACCTGATTGTGGTCTTGGCATCTGGTTTATTTTTGGGTAATGTTGAAAGCAATGACTGAAAAATATTAGTATTGAGCTTAATGTTTTGACCTTAGATGACATTTAGTAAGATCTCAATTGCGAATACTTGCTCCATGCAACGACAATCTTTTATAGAGTTACTTGGATCATTTTGCTTCTGTTTGCTTTTGGAGCAAGGGAGAGAAACAATTTCTTGTGTTTGGTCTGTTCTGAAAGCGAATGGCAGGTGGGAGTTCATTTTAGCGTGCTTGATATTACTATCGGTATTAAGTATGAATTTGATAGCTCAATTGTGAGCTCATTTTAGTTTAGTTTTGCTGCTTTTTAGTCGCATTAATTATATTTGTTGGGCTTCATTCTAAACTTTGAAAAGAAAGATGATGAAATTGTTAACTCATGCATCCTTTTTCCAATGTGATGAGTTATTGGCTATGGCAAAGCTTTCTCTTTTCTGCGTAATCCTTATCTCTTGCTCTTTTCCTTGTTTTTCTTTCTATAAAAATTGTGCGATGTAACTCATTTAAGATGATAATTCTTTTTTCCCTTTCTTTCTTTCTTTTTTCTTTTCTCTCTTTTCTTTTTCTTCGTAGGGAGAAGAGGAATAAGAAGAAAGGGAAAGAAAAATGTTACCTCAAGATGGTGGTTTCAGTAGTGGTCAGATTGGACCAAGCGTTGTTACCCAATCTAAATAATATGGAGTTTCAAGAAGCTCACCTTTGATGACCTCTTTCCTATTTATAGTTTTACAACCCGAAATTAAATAGGATCATGTAAGATTCTAGCATTAAAATTATCTCAGTTATATGACCAATCTTGAAATATCTCGGAGTCATAATGGTTTACACCTTGGTCCAACAATAGAATGTGACTTAGTGGAATAATTGATTTGGGCTCAAGAATGAAAGGTTTAGGAACCAATACTACTCGGGAATATGACTTAAATCAAGTTTAGGTTCAAGAGTTGGTTCCAAATCAAAAAATTGAAATTCATATTCTTTTCCCATCGATTGAATGTGACTTTCTAAAGTCGGTTGTTCATGTTCTAAATTTATAAATACGAGAATCAGTGTTGGCTCGTGAATTGGGTCCAAATCGGGTAAGGATACTGAGTAAAGATAAATTCAAAAATTGAAACTGAATCACAAAGTTGAGGATCAGGATCACATTCACAATCAAGTTCAATTTTCTTGAAGTGAAAATTTGCTAATTTTGTCCAAGGTTTGGGATTGATCAAGTTCAATATGTTGTGGTAGAATTGAATTTTGGTGAAAGTCTCCTAGACACTATGATTTTTGGTTCCTATCAATATGGTTAGGGGAATCGAGAATTGTCAAAAATTGGGCAGGGGGAGTTTTCTCATTTTTATCACTAATTATGTTGATCATATGACTCATTTGTACTTCTAACCTATTGATAGACTAGGTACAATCAAAATTTGATTGGATGAAATCATTTTGATACTGAATCAGGTCTTATATACTCTTTTCTAAGTCAATAGGTTCTTCTTTTTATGATGGGACTTAAATGAAGTAAGGGTCTTGGATTTGAAAATTTTGAGGTGATTGTGAGTCCATCATGTTTTGAACTTGTCATTCGGTCTCATGCAAGCTTCTAGAATCTTTTTGAATCAGATTTTTCTCTATCGGTTGTTCTACAAAAGAAGTATATGAAACTGAATGTTGATAAGGTGGTTGAAAAATATGATTCGGGAGAGTTGTATCCCACTGACTCAATGATGAGTAGTGATGATTATTCCAATATTGTTCATAATATTGGGGTTAGGGCATATGTTGATTCGGATAAAACTAACCGGCATACTTGGTTGGTTAAAATTATATAATACCGGGTTGGTGATATCCGAAAAAGAGATCGGGGTGAAATATGGGTTTGCATTTGCATTAGAAAATTTATAGTTATAATTCATATCACACAAGAACAAACAAAAACAAACAACAAATAAAAAACAAAAAAACAAAAAAAATATAGCTTATGTTAGTGTAGACCTTAGACCTAGACGACTCCTAACTGGTTTACTGTCCACAGGAGGTATATTGCAGTAATCTGATCACAAGTTAATCGGTCACGTAGGGAGAAGATCAATCGGAGGCATACATGCCTGAGCAATGGGCCTAATTATATCAAACCGCTATTCTTCGAGATTTCTTCTCTTAATCCCCAATCTTTAACACCAATTTGACTAAAGTCAAACTCTAACAACTTTCTCCTTAGGTCAATCTCTTAATGAGTCCGAGATGTCCCTAGGGTTAATGTCTACTCAATTTTAAGTTAGGTTGAGTTAGTAAGTGAGGAAATAGTTTTTGGGTTAAGGAAGGGTAATGACTTCCCCCGCTTTATGTTGTTTACGGGTTATACCCTTAATTGTTTTAGTGCAAGTGTACAAGTATAAAACAAAAATAACACTTAAGCAATATACATCACTCAAAGATGTTTATAGTACATACTATGTAGACGTACATTTGCTCCAGCATTCTTCAACAGTAGCGTAAAGGTAAACAAATTAAACAAATGCCTAATGCAAGTCTAATCATTTTTTAGCATTTACAAACAATATGTTACTGTTGAGGTAAGAAAGGTGTGTATTGTAAGCTAAAAAGAAAACTAACATCAAAAGAAACCTAAACTTTGCAATTCAACCATCATGCAAGAAAGAAGGGTGGGTAATCCACTAAATTTGCGGCATAAACGTGACTTTTGCCACGTTTGTGAGGCAAGTTGAGGGTTTCTGCGCTCTGCTTTTTAGAGTATATGTATCTGCAACTCTCATTTCTTTGAAATCAGCCCTGCACACAAAAACATAGAAGAAAGTTAAACTGATTAAGTAAATTAAAAAGAAAGAGTTACTGTCCCTCCCTGGCAACGACGTCAACATTTGATCAATGCTAAACTTGCACAGAAAAATGAAATTTAGAAATGGTGCTAAGGTTTCTCAATACTACTGACATAGCAGTGCTATACTAGTCGTGATCCAAAAGGAGGGACTGTGATGAAAGCGTTAAGTAATCCTTTCTAAGTTTACTAGATACAGTTAAAATATTTCTTCTTAGTTTTTAAAGAAAAAAGAGTTAAGTTAGAAGAAGAGAAGAAGAAGATGGTGTTGGTGTTTAGTTGAAATCGTTTTAAAATTAAAAGAAGAACTAAGTTAAAAAGAGAAAGAAGAAGAAGAAGAAATAAAAGAGGGAAAATCTTTATGGTTTTTAAAATAGTGTTTAAACTAAAAAAAGAAAGAAAAAAACATAAAAGTTCACTTACCTCTTCGGTGCTTACTTTATTTTGGATCCGTTGCAATTACTTACCTTGACTTGAAGGTGATCACAGCATAGCATAGGTCTAACAAACAAAAGTGCAAGTAGAAAAGAATACAAAACTATTACATTCGTAGAAATAGATATTCATCAGCATAAGCCATCAGTGGCACTTGCAAGGGCAAAGTATATTCGAGTCTATCAGATTCATTTGGATTACAAGTCACCTCAGAGGAAAGTAAAGCAAAAACAAAAGTAATATAGAAACAGCGATCGATTAAATTGAGTAACAATGAAGAAAAGGAGGAAAATTACATTGACTGTCATACTCAATACAACTCTCTCTCTCTCTCTCTCTCTCTCTTACTCATGAAACTCTCTCTAATCTAAGATATAAAGAAAACAAAAATTACATTAAAAGAAAAATAAAAGGCTAAGTTAAAACTAAAAAAAAAAAAACTAATTCTAACTCTCTGCTGGAGTGGTTCCCGTTTGCCTTCGAAGATTGCAGTATTTATAGAATAAATAGACTGGGGAAAAGAGTACGAAGATACGGGGAGCTAACGCTCCCCAACTATTCTTATCCTACCGCGAAAATGCGGCTTTTGTCGTGTTTCCGCGGTAAGGAAAAGCCGCATTTTCGCGGTAAGGATCTAGCCATTGGGAGATCTGGGGTGCGTGGATATCTCTCGTTTAGATACTTCAGTTTCTTCAGATAGAATGGTTTTTAAACCTCTGGATTTGAGTAGATCTTCGTTAATTTACTTGAGCTAGAAAATCTTATCTTTAAAAGTCCGGATTTAATTGGATAAATAGGTTCATTTCTCCTCTTTCTCCATTAATTATCTCGTACACCACTAGACATTAAAATAGGTTAAATAGAAAAGTTTTATTACAAAATAAATGTAAAATATGACAATAAATAATGCAATATTAGTGATCAATCAGTAACTAAAGGCTACGCGCAACGAGAAGACATTGACTACAATAAAGTATTCTCACATATTGTAAAGCACTCATTGATTCAGATATTGTTGGCACTCGTGGCACAGTACGAATTGGAACTTGATCAGCTTGATGTAAAGGTCACTTTTCTCCATGGCGATCTTGATAAGTCCCAACCTACAGGGTTCAAAACTGCAGAAAAAGAGAACAATAGTGTGCAAGTTGAAAAAATCGCTTTATGAGTTAAAACAATCGCCAAAACAGTGGTATAAGTATTTCGACAATTTCAAAAAGTCATGAAGTACACATGAAGCCATTATGACCCATGTGTTTACTACAACAAGATACCGAGTGGAGATTATATTTATCTGCTATTTTACGTAGATGATATGCTCATTACTTCTCGAAGTAGATCCACGATTGATAAATTGAAGAAAGACTTATCTTCCGAATTTGAGATAGGGGAACTTGGTGAAGTAAAGAAGGTGCTAGGCATGGAGATTGAGAGTGACCAGAAAGTGGCAAGATAAAGAGGTGTTTGAAAATAGTACAGCAGAAGTTCAATATCAATGACGACACAAAGTCTATAAGTAACTGTTGGCCTCTTATTTCAAATTAAAAGCTATTATATCTCCTACTACTGTTAAAAAGCGTGAGTATATGTCTCGCGTACCCTATGCTAGTGCAGTTGGTAGTTTAATGTATGCATTGGTATGTACGAGGCCTGATTTGTTACAAGTTGTCTCAATGGTTAGCAGATACATGTACGATCCTGGTAGGGGTTATTGGGAGATAGTGAAGTGGATTCTACAGTACATCAAAGATATCATAGATGTTAGTTTGGTGTTCAAGAAGAATACTACGGGTAAGTAAAAGTATACCAAATATGTTAATTCTGATTAGCTAGAGACATCTGTTAGGATTTTATCTTATTTTTCAAGAGGAGATGATGGTCTAAGAAAATCCAATTGAGTTGAGGAAGACAATGGCTTGAAGCAGAAGAAACCAATCAATGTGAAGCAGTTTCCTTTTCAGGCGATTGCGAGTTTTCTTTTCAGGAGGAGTATGAATATGATTCAATTCTTATTCAATGAAGATTTGTTTCTAAAGATTAAAGGGTTTAGAATCCTTTTAGATCAAGAAATTAACTCCTAATAGGATTTATCAAGATTCTTCAAGCATCCAATGGCCAAGATCATCTCATAGTCCAAATAAGAGTTGTATTGTAAAATCCTATAAATAAAGATTGTATCCCAGCATTGTAGATTAGAGCAGAGGAGAAGAAGAGGGGAATAAAGTTGTGGTGAAAAATAATGTAAGACCCTAAAAAGCCAAGAAGGCTCTAAAAAATCAAGAAAGAGAAGAGTAAGGTGAAGGTGCATAGAGAGAAGGTATACTCTTGTAATCTAGGCATAGATTCAAGGGGAAGGTGAATACTCTTGTGCCATCAAGAGGAAGGTTATATCTCTTTGTATCAAGTTTATTAATAAAGTTCTCTCAAGTTCTCTCCCCGTGGTCGTAGGCCAAGTTTAGGCCGAACCACGTTAAATTGTGTGTTCTTCTTCTTATATCTTTCAATATTCATTTTGTGTGTTCGAGGTAATCGATCTTATGGCGTGCTTGAGGTCGTCGGTGGGGATCTCGTATCTCCTAACTATTGATATCATAGTATATATGGTATCCCGGGTTATGCACGCAATAATCGGTATCGAAGTATATCAATTTCCGTCACAACAAATGGTATCAAAGATGATGTTCGTTCAAGACTCGAGTGTTCTAGATGAAGCAAAAGATGTCAAGTCGATAGAGTTCGGCGGAGGCATCAAGATGAAGAAGACAACAAGAAATTTCAGATTTGTTCTAAGGTAAAGATCGATGACTTTTGGAGTATATTGATCAAGGTGGAGTCGTCAAGACTCAATAAAGCTCAAATCTGAACATGGTAGACGCGGACATAATGATCCGATCATCGCTAATGGTAAATGACAAGATGAGCTCAATGAGCTCACGGAGGCATCGCACAAGGCATCCCATGAAGTCTCGCTGCGGCAGTAAGTCAAAGAAAAAACAACGGACGGTGATGAAGACGATCAATGGACGAGATTGATCGAAAGGTAGATCGTGCAATGGTAGTTGGATTTAGATGATCAAGATATCAGACCCGATATTTTTCAATGTTCTAGATGCAATGGTGGGTGCAGATCGAGGAGACTCCAATGGTTTTGTACAGATCGGTTAAAGGAATCGACGGAGATCACAGTTAAAGTTACAACGGGCTAGTCGTGATACAGTGAGATTATTGCAGGCATTAGGGGATCTATCAGGTTTGAAGATCATCAATAGCAGGGCAATAGATCTTGCAAACATCAATGCAGTAGTGGATGGTAGCCCTGATTGATGGAAGAAAGACCATGGTAGTATGTGACGGGAAGGTCTGGTAAGACTATGGCAGTTATGTGAAGACGGCAAGTCTCAAGATTAAAACATCGATAGATAGTGGACCATCACCAAGTGATCGGTAGAA
This sequence comes from Agave tequilana, assembly GCA_038442645.1. NCBI lineage: Eukaryota > Viridiplantae > Streptophyta > Magnoliopsida > Asparagales > Asparagaceae > Agave > Agave tequilana. The sequence goes on from JAVJIF010004743.1 coordinate 172,293, forward strand.
GACTATGGCATGACAAGACCTTGACAATATTCGTATAAAGTTGGTAAGATCATGGAAGAATTAGAAGCGGATTGCCTCAAGACCGGCGGGCCCATGGCCAAGAATGCGTCACAAAGCAGAATTTGCTGGCGGCGGTGATGCAATGCAAGCTATGAGAAAGAAAATAGATCAATGAGTTTTAATGAAAAGCTTGAAAGGAGCTCACTTCAAGTGGAGCTTCAAGGAAAATTGCAACGGGCCTAAGTGTTGCAGGATGACTAAAGAAAAGGTGCATTCGGGTAAGGCACGAGATGGCCCAAGGCATGGTGGTGAATCCGCCAAAGGCCCCATAGAGAGTGGGCAAGGTTAAAGGCTTCACGATATGATTACAACCAAGGAAAAAATTAAGGTAGTAATCTATAATCTGAAGTTGTTTTGCCAAAAGCTTAAAAAGCAAGTCAATGTGGAGATTGTTAGGATTTTGTCTTATTTTTCAAGAGGAGATGATGGTCCAAAAAATCTAATTAAGTTAGAAAAGATGGTGGTTTGAAGCAGAAAAAGCAAATCAAGGTGAAGCAGTTTTTTTCAGGTGATTGCAAGTTTTCTTTTTAGGAGGATTATGAATAGGATTCGAATCTTATTCAATGAAGATTTGTTTCTAAAGATTAAAGGATCTAGAATCTTCCTAGATCAAGGAAATCAACTCCTAATAGGATTGATCAAAATTCTTCAAGTATCAAATGGTCAAGATCATCTCATAGTCCAAATAGGAGTTGTATTGTAAAATCCTATAAACAAAGGTTATAACTCAGCATTGTAAATTAGAGCAGAGGAGCAGAAGAGGAGAATAAAGTTGTGGTGAAAAATAATATAAGGACCTAAAAAGCCAAGAAGGCCCTAAAAAGTCAAGAAAGAGAAGAGCAAGGTGAACGTGATAGAGAGAAGGTATACTCTTATAATTTAGGTATAGATTCAAGGGAAAGGTAAAACTCTTATGTTATCAAGAGGAAGGTTATATCTCTTTATATCAAGTTTATTAATAAATCTCTCTCAAGTTCTCTCCCTGTGGACGTAGGCCAAGTTTGAGCCGAACCACAATAAATTGTGTGTTCTTCTTCTTATATCTTTTAATATTCATCTTGTGTGCTCGAGGTAATTGATCTCATGGCGTGCTTGAGGTCGTCGGTGGAGATCTCGTATCTCTCAACTATTGGTATCATAGTATGTATAGTATCCTGGGTTATGCACGCAATAATTAGTATCAGAGTATATCAATTTTCGTCACAACAATCTCGACAAGCGTCGGTCTACAATGTGGTATGTATACACATACCGGTGAGTTAGCGCTCTATTTTCCAATCTACTGTCACTTTGTCTACTATAGAGGTCAAGTATATGGTCATGAAGGAGGCTATGAAGGAAGCAACTTGGTTTCAAGGTTTGCTTAACGACTTGAAAATTTAACAAGATATATTAAAGAAAAATAGCAGGAGTGCTATTTATTTGACAAAGAACTAAGTTTATCATGCAAGGATGAAGCACATCAACATCACGTTTCACTTTGTTCGGAAAATTCTTGATGAATGTGACATCGAGTTAAAGAAGATTTACTGAAAGGAAATCCCGCTGATATGCTTACAAAGGTTGTTTCGGGGTAAAGTTCACCTATTGCAACGAGTTACTCCATATTTTTCAAATTGCTTGAGTTCGGTGGAGCTCTTTTGGATGAACTATGAATGGCTTGATCCCTCGCGCAGGGGGTATGTAGGCAACCATATTGGTGCATCCCAGTTTAGTCGACATGGTGCTTTATTGTGTTCGGCTCAGATTTGAGAAATCTTCACCGAGGTGGAGAATTGTGGTGAGATAGTGAAAAATCTCGTTGGTAGAGTTTTTTAAACTCATTGGAGAAGATAGCCCATAGTTGGGAGTTCAATGGTGTGACCAAGAAGACGAAGCACGGCTAAAAAAACAGAGGCCCGGTCGACCGGCCATGCACAAACATGCATACTGGGAGAAAAGTGTTGTAGCGGTCGACCGCCCGGTCGAGGGAGCAGCACAGTAAAAGACAATCAGTCGACCGCCGGGTCGATCATGCAGAACGTGATCTTTGACTCTGCACAACTAGAGGTCGACCGCTCGGTTGACCGGCCAGAATGCAGATTTGAGCCTACACAGAGAGCATTCGACCGCCCGATCAACCGCACGACGGTTTTGAGTGGTTTTCCATTTGGATTTTGGATTCGTTTCTAATCCGAATTTAGATCTGTTGTTTTTTTTTTCTTCCTGGATTCTCTAGCTATATAAAAAGGGGTATTGTCCCTAGTGTTTGCAACCTGAATTGATTGATTAATAAGATCTCTCTCCCCTTCTGCCCCAAGAACGTAGACAATTACCGAATCTCGTTAAATTGTATTTTTCTCGCTTTCTTCCTCTCTATTTTGTTCTTTCCTATTTGTGACTGTTTTGTGGCAATATTCTGGTGTTTGCACGTAGACCTCTGGCGGGTCTCCATCATTGTGTGCAATCAACAGGCTTATCATCTGCCACACAATTTCTTGATATGTTTCTTTTTTCAAGTTCCACTTTTTTCTCCAAATCAATTGAATTTTTACCATCATCTCCTACTTGAAAACAAGAGAAATTTCCAACATCTTCGACGGCACATTTGTATAATATTACGTACATGGGCTTCCAGGCCATTATCAATAATTAAACAAGCCCCTCTTAATTTCTTTCTTTTTTCCGTGTTCTTCGAGGACCATTTGTGTACTAACCTGTGAAAGTTGGCAGACCCGAAAGAATACAAGACAGCCTGTTTTCTCTTGTTTCCCCTCATCAATTATTTGATCAAGTTTACGTTGATGATGTCGCCCAATCTCAACATGCAGGAAGAAAACAATAGGAGCAAGATCAATCGCCGAAGAACGTGCATTGTATTTATTATTCCAACGCCCGTCGCATAAGTTTAGTTTGTTCCTAGACTCAAATATATCAGAACTAAGAACAAGGAGTCAACTAATTAAGGAAAAATGGCGAGCTTGGGGAGATCATTGGCAGTGCCCAACGTCCAGGCACTGGCCGCCACCATGGACGGCACGTCTGAGATTCCTGACAGGTACATCAGGCAGGAAGCCGAGTCTGAACCCGTCGAACGCGCTGACAGATACGAGCTTCCAGTCGTCGATTTAGGACTCTTGCTCAGCCCCGAGGTTTGTCAAGAAGAATTTTCGAAGCTTGAGTTTGCTTGCCGAGAGTGGGGCTTCTTCCAAGTAAGAATATGCACATAGACCTAATTATTGAATTCAGTTCACCGAAGCTAAAGTTTTGTTTAAGTTATATTAAGACTGAGGTTTGTGTATATAGATGTAAACTCCAATTTCATTTATTTTTGAGTTTTTAAAACTTTAGTTGGAGCCGAGTTTTTAAAATCTTTGTTTCAGAGGAAAATTTGTTACTGAAATCTCGATTTTATATTTGAAATCTCATCACAACTCCATATTTGTAGCCAAAGTAAATTTCCTTTGGCATTTTATTAAAGTTTAGTTAATTCTTAAATGATTGCAGAAGTTCAATTAACCTCAAAATGATTGCTAAACCGAATATGATTACAATTTTTAAATTTTGACTCTTAAAATTGCATGAAATCTTAGCAAACCCCATAATATTAGTTTCGATGTTATCCGCCTTCTGCTTTGCCATTTTCTGGGTGTTGCACCTTTTGTATGTTCTGTCCCTCCAACACTTGTGTGTGCATGTTTCTATCTTGAAAGACTTTTGTTGTATGAATGTTTTCATTAAAAACTTTTTAATGAAACGTGGGGGATCTCTGTTGGTTCAACTTTATTTTAAAAAAAAATAATAATAAGACATTAAATCACACAAACTAGGCCACTCAATTCTAGTTAGTTACATGTAAGGGCATATGTGCAGGCACGAAAAGCTTTTAATGTGACTAAATTTTTATTAGAAGGAAAAAAAAAAATCACACACCCTTATAAGTTATATGTTTCTCTACACAAGACTAACACCAGTGGACCCCATAAATGATATTAATTTTTATTGTTAAGGGAATCCGCATGTATTAGTTTTGTATAGAAAATGCGTAGATCGTAAGCGTGTTGGTAAATCACTTTTGTCTTCTTTGAATCAAAAGCTTTTAAATTGCTGAAAGGGAATAAAAAGTTCATGAGGTCCATTTTCTTTCAACCCCAAGAATAATTTGATCAACAATTTTGCAGTTAATAAATCATGGAGTACCAACCGAATTGATGCAGAAGGTGAAGGAAGATGCTACCGAATTTTTCAAACTCCCCTTGGTGGAAAAGAAGCTGTCTCACAATTACCAAACGGCATTGAAGGCTATGGACAAATCTTCGTAGCTTCAGATGAGCAGAAACTAGACTGGGCTGACATGCTCTCAATATTCACTCGGCCACAAGCTATCAGGAACTTGAGATTCTGGCCTACGAGTCCCACAACATTCCGGTGAAATTTTGTAGATTTATACAGAAAACCATTAAGAAAATACATGTATAAATACTACATTACGATTAAAACAGTATCTTTTCTTTTGTTTTTTAATTTTTTCAGATGTACATTTGATAGATACAGTGTGGCGATGAATGAAGTGGCGAATTCGCTGTTGAGGTTGATGTCCAAGAGCTTGGGACTTGGCCCTGAATACCTCATGAACATCTTCAGAGAGCAACTACAGGCTATGAGATTCAACTACTATCCGCCGTGCCCAAAATCCAACAAAGTATTGGCCCATTCTCCGCATTCTGACGCTACTTTGTTAACTATTCTCCTCCAAATAAACGACGTTACAGGTTTACAGATCAAGAGGAACGGAAGATGGTTCGCTATAGAACCATTACCAGGAGCTTTCATCGTTAACATCGGTGATCAACTTGAGGTAAATTTCATGCATGTAATACTGTTACAGTACATGTAGAAGTTGATTAGAAACAAGTCTTTTTGTAGCATAGATAAACGAATAACAACGAGATCAGCAAAGAATAATGCAGAAATATAACTTACTTCGAGTTGATGGTGTGAAGATGTTAAAATTTCAGCAGGCCTGACAGGAGCCAACAAAGAAATAACTGTCAGCTACTTAATTTTTCATAAATGTGCATTCTTCTTTCACGCAGGTATTTACCAATGGCAAATACAAGAGCGTTGAGCACAGAGTAGTCACACACAGTGAGAAAGAACGCCTCTCGGTAGCTACATTCCATTCCACAGGCGACAATGTCATGATCGGCCCTCTTCCAGAGCTTTTGCACGGAGGGGAGAGCAAGTACAAGACCACAAGCCGCGATGACTTTTTGAAGGTCTACTTCGCCGCAAAACTTGATGGAAAGAGCTTTTTGGAGCGAATGAAGATTGAGAAATGAAGAATAAATCCATTTATGTTCGTATGTATGTATGTTTGGTGAACCAGTTTGAAGAAAGGTTTGATGTCTAGAATCCTATACAAGTGATATGTGGAAAGCCCCTGGATAAATTCAAACACAGTATTGCTCCAAAAATAATACAAACAAGTGAATGTTGAAACCATCAACAATTAACAAGAAATGGTTCTTCTTCAACGTCTTCTTTTGGGAGCTTGAGCTTCAGCTGATTTCATGTCACCTCAATCCCTTTATAGTTTATACTAATAAAAAACTCTAAGTATGAAAAAAAAAAAAAAAGAATGATCATAAGCTAAAATTATTGCTTAACCAAATATATTATATTTAACCAAAATATATTAATCTGAAAAAATACTACATTAACTCAAGATTATGCAATTTTCTGACAAAATGTTATTATCTTTAATAAAACTATGATATATTTAGTGAAAATTCAGTTTAGCCAGTGAAGAAATACTATACACTACAACAGAAATGCACTTCCACGTCGCCTATGTCACGGCAGTTTGAGTCGCAACCAACGTAGATCAAAAGGTGGGGGTAATTTTGAAATTTGATGAAGAATACACAAGTTGTGTTTCAATCTTTCATAGCGGTTCTTTGAAGAACCGCCGTAAAAGCTCAAAAGGCGGTGTCAGTTTTGAAATTTGATGAAAAATACGCAAGTTGTGTTTTGATCTTTCACTAGGGGTGAGCAAAATCAAGGTAAAACCGAATTAACCGACCGAACCGCTGAATTTCGGGCGGTTCGGTTCGGTTTTCAACAGTTCGGCGCGGTTCGAAATCACGATTTTAAACGAAATCGGTTTTTGCGGTGCGGGTCGGTTTCAGAAATTTCGAAACCGACCCGCCCGAACACCGCCCGAATCCGTCTCACGAATCACGTGCGTGCGGTGCAGCGTGCCAGCGTGTCGCTCGCGTGCGTGACAGCGTGCTGCGTGAGGTGAGATGATCTCGATTCTCTCTCTCTCTCGAATCGAGATAGTCGATTCATTTCCATTTCCTAATCCTCGATCGAAAAATTGAAGAGCGGCGGCGAGCGCGAGCCTAATTGCCCTAATCCCGTTCCAATCTTCCATCTTCTCCAGTTCTCCTCCATCTGATCTGAGTGACTGAGTCTTCTCCTCCATCTGATCTGAGTCTTCTCCTCCATCTGAGCCCTAATCCAGTCGCTCCCCCATCGCGATCAGACTCCCGACGACGGATCCCTCCTCCTTAGTCTTCCTCATCATCTTCTTCGCATGATCGCATCTCTATCGACATCTCAACTCAAGTCAACCACGGATCTATCATCTATGTAAGATTCAATTATAGCCAAATCTTTTTTTTTTTTTTTTTTTTTTTTTTTGTGATTTAGTAATCAAGTCAAGGTTTTTCTTGTTTACCTTAAAGCCTTAAGCAAAACTGCAAAAGGATTTATTTTTTATTTTTTTCCTTTTCAGTTGGAAACTTGGAAACAATCAACAGGATTCCAACTTCGGTGACAGACTGACAGTGTATTCGTATTCAGGTATGTAGCATTTTTTTAGCAATTTGTAATTGTATTCTGAAAAATTGATTTTGTTTTCTTGATTTTCTTGATTTTTTTAGCATTTTGTGCTAAACATTACAGTAGAAGCTTAAAAATGAAATTCTACATTAGGTAGATGTTTACAATACTGTGATGAGGAAGTTGGCTTCCAATGCCTCCTTGCTCTAAACCAGGTTTCTTTTCCTAAATTGGTTAATACTTCGCAAGTTCTTTGTTGAAATTGTTTCATGTACTAAATGCTACTAATTAGTGCTACACAGCCTACACTGATCATTTTTGTTATTTTTGAACATGAAAAGCATATTTAATTTTGTACATATTTCTCGTCCTGTGTTATTCATGTTGGTGAACTCCAGTTGAAAAGTCATGTTGTACACAATGCAGAATTTGGGATATTCTGTTCATTAGTCAGAAAATACATGTCTATATTTTACTTAATATCTTTATAACTTCTATACTGTTTCTACTACTATTATTTATCAAAATCATGTATTGATGTTCAAAGATCCTGTTGCATGATTGGTATCATAAGTTTTATGAAATCTGTTTCCAACGATAAACATTTCCCTCATATTCATTTTTATCATGATAATCTTGCTGGAGACATATCTGGCCTTGTTAGCCAATGTACAATTGATTTGGTTCTTCTCTCTAGTCTAGGACTGTAGGGCATCACCCAAAGGAAATTTGAAAAATGAAAGAGAGCTCCTCTAGGCCTCCATTGGCACCGTCAAGCTCCCGACCTCCTTCTTCGGGGCCATCAACCTCCCGGCCTCCTTTAGCACCATCAAGTTCCCGACCTTCTTTGGCACCATCAACTGCACCTCAAGCATCCCCGCCGCCTCCCGAACAGTTGACAACTGGCTCATCTTCAGGTTCAGTTGAGGTTAGTTGATTAATTTTAAGCTTTTCTAAATTTTTATTTACTGAAATTCTAAATCTTGAAAATTTAAAATATATGATAATAATTACTTATGTAAATTTAATTTGTCTGTAGGTTGATCAAGGAAAGAATCCAGCGGAGCCTCAGCAGCCTACTAACAAAACCAAGAGAAAGAACGTAAGGAAAAGATCTACGGTATGGTTGCATTTTAAAACTTTTCAAGAAGATGGACATGCTAAAGCTGAGTGCAAGTATTGTAAGAAAGTATACAATGCTGATCCACGTGTGAATGGTACATCTACATTGCATACTCATGCGGAAAATTGTAAGAAGAACCCACATAATGAAGAAACCCGACAAAAACTGTTAAGTTTTCAACAACCAATAGGAGGAAGTGGTGGTGGTGGAGAAGCTAGTCTTAGCAATTGGGAATATGATGAAGTGGCTATAAGAAAAGCGCTTTCATACTTGATAATTCTTGATGAACAACCATTCAAATTAGTGGAAGGTGTTGGATTCCGATACTTCATGTCCATTGCATGTCCTAGATTTCATCTCCCATCCCGTTGGACAATCCAAAGAGATTGTTACCAACTTTACATTGATGAGAAGGAAAATTTAAAGAATTTATTGAAAGCTACGTGTCAAATGGTATCTTTTACAACAGACACTTGGACTTCTATTCAAAATATCAACTACATGTGTCTCACTGCACATTGGATTGATAATGATTGGAAATTAAACAAAAGAATTTTAAACTTTTGTCCAATTCCTAGTCATAAAGGTGATGAACTTGGTAGGGCGGTGGAGAGATGCTTGGTAGAATGGGGGATTGAAAATGTCTTCACCATAACCGTTGACAATGCATCTTCTAATGATACCATGATCGCCTATTTAAAGAAAAGGCTTAATAATTGGAATGGAACAATGCTACATGGGAAATACCTTCATATGAGGTGTATTGCGCACATTGTTAATCTTATTGTTAATGATGGGATAAAAGAAATGGGCTCTTCTGTTGCTAGGGTGCGCTCAGCCGTGAAGTATGTGAGGAGTTCTCCTTCTCGATTACAAAAGTTTAAGAATTGTGTTGAGATTGAAAAAATTGAATGGTCTAAAACCTTATGCTTGGATGTGCCTACTAGATGGAACTCCACATATTTGATGTTGCATACCGCATGCAAGTATGAAAGAGCTTTTGAAAGGTATTGTGATGAAGACCCATTTTTCAGAAATCAAGTGTTAAGTGGAAATGAAAACAATGAGTTGCCGTCAGAGGATGATTGGACTAATGCAAGAAGGTTGTGCATTTTTCTTGAAAAGTTTTATGAACTCACTTTGCGTGTTTCTGGTTCTTTGTATGTAACTAGCAATAGTTTTCTTCATGAAATTAGTAATGTCGCTTGTGAGTTGATAGATCAACAAGAAAGTGGAGATTTAGAATTGAGGAACATTGCCCACAAAATGCAAGAGAAGTTCGACAAGTATTGGGGGAGTTGGGAGAAGACTAACATGTTGATTTACATTGCCGTGCTTCTTGACCCCCGATATAAGGAACAATATGTACAATTTGTTCTTGAACTTCGTTATGGTGCGAGTGAAAGTTTAGAGAAGATGAAGATTGTAAAAGAGGCCGCATCATTATTATTTAATGACTACAAGATAAGGTATGAAAGTTCAAATGAGCAATCGAGTGAGATGGCCCAATCTTCAAGCAATATTGCCAATGTTTCCTCTTCCTCATCTCAATCATTAGATGTAAGGAGTCGCTTTAAAAGAATGAGAGCCGGTGTTGGAAGTGAGGAGACAAAGACAGAATTGGAGAAGTTTTTATGTGAAGATGCCGAAGATGATCTTTCTACATTTAACATCTTGGAGTATTGGAAAGTTAATAGCTCAAGATTTCCTATCCTACATCGAATGGTTCGCGATGTGTTAGCGGTTCCCATCTCCACCGTTGCTTCTGAATCGGCATTTAGTAGTGGTGGTCGTATCCTTGACCCGTTTAGGAGTTCATTGACTCAAGAATGGTCCAAGCTCTTTTATGCACCGAAGATTGGCTTCGGGTCACAATGTCATCAACAAAGATTAGTATTGAAGAAGACTTGGATGTTCTTGAAACACATGATATAGGTAAAAAAAATTTTGGATTTTAATATCTAATTCAATTATTGGTTTTTAATTTAATAGATTACTTTGTTTCTTAAAATAAATATTCATTTCTTTTGATTATAGATTTGTCTAAAATGGCATCGGAACCAACAATCACGGAGGTTTAAGAAGAGAAGAGAACTTGTGAGCTTTGCAGCCTTTGCTATTTGGACACTTTGGAGTTTGGAGTTTGGACTGTAATATTTTAATTTGCATTGTTCTCCTTCTGTGATGCCTGGCCCTTGCCTCAGTTGATTCAGTTGTGGACACTTTGTAACAGTTTGGAGTTTTGGACTGTTTACAGTCCAAGCTTTGGACTGTAAGTCTGTAATATTTTAATTTGATTGTTCTCCTTCTGTGATGCCTGGCCCTTGCCTCAGTTCAGTTGTGACTCTTGTGAGTTGCCTGAACTGAAGTAGTGAAGTGGCACTTGTGTCTGATGTATCATGTAGGGGCCTGCCTTGCCTGATTGCCTGCCTTCTGTTCTGTGATGCCTGATTGCCTGCCTTCTGGAATCTGTTCTGTGATGCCTGATTGCCTCACCTGATTGCATGCCTTCTGTGAGTTGCCTGATTGCCTAATTATGGGGGCTTCTCTTCTGTAGTTCTGTGATGATGCCCAGTTCTGAGTTCTCCTTCTGTGATGCCTGGCCCTTGCCTCAGTTGTGACTCTTGTGAGTTGCCTGAAGTGGCCCTTGTGTGTTGTGTCTGATGTATATGTATGGGAATGGGAATTCTTTTTTGTTGATACATATTACATATGATGATTGCCTCATTGCCTGGCCCTTGCCTCAGCTGTGACTCTTGTGAGTTGCCTGAAGTGGCCCTTGTGTCTGATGTATATGTATGGGAATGGGAATTCTTTTTTGTTGATACATATGATGAATTGATGATTGCCTATTTGCCTGGCCCTTGCCTGAATCTGAAGTGGCCCTTGTGTCTGATGTATATGTATGGGAATGGGAATTCTTTTTTGTTGATACATATTACATATGATGATTGCCTGGCCCTTGCCTCAGTTGTGACTCTTGTGAGTTGCCTGAAGTGGCCCTTGTGTCTGATGTATATGTATGGGAATGGGATTTCTTTTTTGTTGATACATATGATGATTGCCTATTTCTATTTGCCTGGCCCTTGTGTCTGATGTATATGTATGGGAATGGGAATTCTTTTTTGTACATATGATATGATGATTGCCTGGCCCTTGCCTGAAGTGGCCATTGTGTCTGATGTATATGTATGGGAATGGGACATCTTTTTTTGTTGATACATAATATGAATCTATGATTGCCTGGCCCTTGTTCGGTTTAATTTTCGGTTTACAAAACAAACCGAAAACCGAAAATCATATTCGGTTCGGTGTACTGTTCGGTTTGAAAGATTTTCGGTTCGGTTCGGTTCGGTTCTGAGGATTCGGTTTTTTGGACCGGTTTGCATTTTTTTACAGGAAAAGTGCACCGCACCGCCCGATGCTCACCCCTATCTTTCACGGCGGTTCTTTGAAGAACCGCCATAAAATCTCAAAAGGCGGTGGCAATTTTGAAATTTGATGTTACACAAGTTGTGTTTCGATCTTTCACGGCAGTTCTTTGAAGAACTGCCGTGAAATCTCAAAAGGCGGTGGCAATTTTAAAATTTGATGAAAAATACATAAGTTGAGTTTTATCTTTCACTGCGGTTCTTTGAAGAACCACCATAAAATCTCAAAAGGTGATGGTAATTTTGAAATTTGATGAAAAATACACAAGTTGTATTTTAATCTTTCACGGCGGCTCTCTGAAATACTGCCGTGAAAAATTACCTTTTACATCAGTTCTAAAAAGAACTGTTGTGAAAGACAGTTTGAAATCGATTATGATCAGCCATGTCAGCGATCCGCAGCTCAACACTATTGGACTCTTTGTGTTCTGCTTTCAAATCATCTCTAGAGTTCTCTCTTCTCTCATCCTCGTTCATCAAGGTGAGTTCGTTCTCTCTCTCCCCTCGCTTTCAAGGCGAGTTCGATCACCAGGCAAGTTCATCAAGGCAATCTCTCTCTGCTTCACCCTCGCTCTGGGAACTGCAAGAGGGATTTTACAAAGAAATTTTTGGTTGGGGGCTCTGCTCCCGCGCCCCCAGGAGGGACTCCCAACCCCCTCCAACCCCGACGACGATCTAGCCGCGCACGTCGACCCAGGCAATGACTCTGTAAGGCAACAAATTATTCAAGGCGAGTTCATCTCTCTCCTCTCGTTCATCAAAGTGAGTTCATAAATTGTTTGATGAAATAAAATTTTGAGATTATGATATTTGTTTGATCTGATTTAGATCTATCTGCAACTAGGAGAACGAGGGGATTGCCAGGTGGGATGGAAGAGGAGGACGAGAGGATCACCGGCAAGAATGGACGAAAAAGATGAAAAGGGGATCACGTTAAAATTATAATTTTTTTTAAAAATAAGGCGTTTTCATGGCAGTTTAAAATTGTCATTGTTGCCTTCCAGCTGGATAGACGTTGGTTTTTGAACCACCATCATTTATTTGTAAGGACGGTTTTAAACCGCCGTTAAAGCCCATTTCTGTTGTAATGATAGTCGAAACATATTTCATATAGTAAAAACTTTCATAGCTAACTACCCAAGCATGCTACATTTAAAGAGAACATAATAATATATCTAGTCAAATTATCTATAATTAATGTACATAAACTATGCTTACCTAACGTAAACTATGTTTAAGAAAAATATATATTTTATTAAAATTAGCTTGTAAAAGAATAGTATTAGGATTAAGATTATTTAATACTAATTGTATTAGGAGTAGAAATTTTCTTAAAATATAATTGTAATACCTATATATTCGAGCATTATGGCCCACGGGGGATTTTGGATCCGATGTTTGTAAGTCATGAGTGTTGGACGTCATCTGTTGGCATGTATACCATTTGAGTTGTCCATATAATTTCTACCTCCATCTAGGTGTTGGATTTGTACCCTCTTGCCCCCTTGTGTTGAGAAATTTGTTAGCCTATGTAAATCTCGTGAGCATAACACGTCAAGGAAGAGATTGTTATGTCATGTGTTGTCTAAATAGTCCCACATCGGATATTTAAGCAAAAAGTAAAGTACATAATTATGAAGTTGGGTCTCTATTAATTAGCTTAAGCTTTTGAGTCAGATAAGTTCTCAGCCCATATTTATGTCTTCATCTGTTAACTCGCAAACGGACCAGTTTGTCATAACAAAATTGGTATCAAAGGCTACCAAAATCTTTCTTTGTTGAGCTCTTGTAGCACGTGCCTAGTGCTGGGCTAATTTAGCATTACAAATCGTCAAAGTTTTATCTCTCTTCACATCATCAACCTGATCATGATCACTTGATGAAGCTCGTTTCTACTTAGGTTTAGCTTCTATTTTGATGCCAATCTACTCTTGTGTGATCACCAAACTCCAATTGTGTGATGGAAGCATTGAGTTTTGAAATTACAAACTCTCTTTGCTTTCTTTACACAACTGTGACCTCCCTCTTCGACTCCAACTCCAGCAGCAAGCTTCGTAACTGGCCAGATCAAGCACAAACTTCAACGGCGACTGGTGAGTGGTGACCAAGCGGCTGCCCACGATCTTCGATGAATGTGTAATCGACCTACTTCTCTCGCCTGCAAGATATCATGGATTTCTTCTTCGAGTTTTGGTTGGTTTCCTTCTCCAAGCTCGTTGGTCATTATGTTCGTCTCGTTCTCTGGCCACTTCTCCTTCATTGGACGTGCCGTCTTGATCCTCATCGATCAGCTTTTCGCCAGCGATCATCTTCTCTCTTTCGACGGTTCTATCACTGACCACCTCTTCTTGTAAAAAATCAGGATCATTTCTTCTCCGACTAGTCTCAACTTCTTCTACCAAGTTTGAGGATATCTCAAAACCTCCTCCTCTACTGTGTTTGAGAATCTCAATAAACATATCTTTTTTTCATCAACTTTCCCGCTATATCAATGTCCACCAAGCTTCAAATTAAAGAGACACCATGAGTTTTTAGTGTCCACTATGTGTATTCTTAAGAGATTTACAGGATCAAAGTCCACCTTAAGACATGCGAAAGAGACTTAGGTCAAGCCTGAGAAAGTGTTCCATTATTGATTGGAATTTATCTCTCCTTCCCTTCCTCAGAAAATACATTCAATTGCCGACATCTCCTTCTCGTTGTCTATACTCATCGAAACTCTCGATTTTTCATTCATCATGAGTATGCAATGAGATATTAAAAAATACAAGAGCATACATGAGACGGACATCAGTTTTTAGATTTTTTTTCAGCAAATATTTTTCAAATGTTTTTATTTTTTTTTATTTAAACTAACAATTATCTCTCCATCATGATTTTGCGAGGTGTTAAAGAGTAGTATTAGGATTAGAATTATGCAACACTAATTGTATTAGGAGTAGAAGTTTTCTTATCATATAATTGTATAGCCTATATATTCCGTCATTGCTCTCATCAATAATATATACAATTCTAAGTTTCTTCAACTAATTTAACAAGGAAATTTTAGGGTTTAATACCTGATAATCTTATTCAACAATTCTCAGAGATTTTATGGCATTTGTTAGCCTATGGGCAAAGCCTATACCTTGCGGCCCATGGCGTACCCATGGATTGTTTAGCCTTATAGGCTGCAGATGACCCAGTGAAACATATAGCTTCAAACACTATTGAGTGTGTTTGAGATTGCTTTTTTAAAAAAAAAAAATGCTTTCATGACTTTTAAAGCAAATAAATATTTTTTTTCCTAAAAGTTAAATGTTGATAATAAATTTTAAAGGGGATTTTCAAAAAAGTGCAAGTCAAAAATTTATGGTTTGCAGAAGCCAGAAAATCTTTCTTTCAAACGCAAAAGTAGAAGCCATCTCATAACTCTCCTATTTTATCTTCTATTTTTTCTTTCCTATGATCTATCTTGCAATCTAGTATTTAACTACATTTTTTGATTTTTTTTTATGTGTGTCTTCGTCACAAATCTTATTTTAACATACTCTCTCCTACATTAATTCTTATCCAACTTATTTTTAACAAATTATTTTATAACCTTCATTCATAAGCACTTAAAATTTTAAAATTACCAAACACGATAAACCTTCTTAAAGTCTTTTTATAAAAGGTGCTTTTGGACAAGTCTTTCACTAAAAGAACTTACCTATACGCACAAGCAATACGTAACAAATTCTTTTAAGCATACACATAAAAGAATATTTGTTCCGAAAATTTCTATTTCTACTACCTATTAATTAGGAGGTGTTATTCGGATTCTCGAGTTAGACTCGTATAATTTTTAGGATTTCAAAGTTTGGTGTTACCGATTTGGGATTGAGATTTGGATTTTTAAATCTAGTGTTATTGGTTTGGGACTTAGATTTGAATTTTGAAATCTAGTATTATTGATTACTAGGACTGAGCCTCAGCTAAAACTTTTGAAATTCTACTTTTTAATCTAAGTATGTATGTTTTAACCAATCCAACGCTTGAAAAGGGTCCATATGAAAACTTGTGGATTTTTCATTTGGACTTGAATTCTTCATACTTTCTCCCCCCATCCTATTAATCCTACCCAAATTATTATAATTAATAATAACTATTGATAATAATATTTTAATTACTAATTTCGAAATAATAATTAATTACTACTATTATTAAATTAATATTACTAACAAAAAATAATGAAATAGTAATTAACTTTTAATTAATAATTATGTATAATTAAATAATATTGACTGATATTTTATTATTCATTATGAAATATTTATCGTAATTTTTTGATAAATCTAATTAAATAGAAAACAAAATTAGCAAAAATGTTAACTCATTTCTAACTGTTGGGTGACGAACTGGAAAGAAGAAAGAATACAAATCTAATACACAATCAAAAACATCAGAATTTTACATGAAAAAACCATGGGAAAAATCACGGAGTCACGCGCAAATCACTATATCATCAGAGAGATTACAAGAGAAGAAGAAAGGACCTCACAACCGCTTTGTATTTACAATAGCATTCATCTCTTAACCATAATGATGGCGCATTTTTTTTTATAGAGAAAACTAGATTACAGGTGATGAAATCACAAAACTGACATTGATGCGTTCCCCAAGTTTCATGGGCTATGAAGCTTTTAGACTAGACTGCTTCTCCGTTATACATCTCTGATGTGCTACTTTGCACTGTCGCTTCGGAGTGCTTCTTCAGAGTTATGCTTTGAAGTACTCCTCCGCTTGAATGCTTCGAAGTGCTCCTACGGAGTGATATCAAGCTGCGACTCTGGAGCGAAACTCCGACCTTGCCCTCAACCTATAACTTGAAACTCGCGACCTCTTTTTACCACGAGTGCTTCGCCCTCGCTCCGGGATCTGCAAAAGGAACTTCTAAAGGTAATTTTTGTCCAAGGGCTCCCCCCGAACCCCTGAGGGGCTCCTGCCCTCCTTCCAACACCTACGACAACCTCACCGCGCAGGTCGATCCGTATAATGACTCTATGTAGGGCGATAAATCGTCAAGACAATAATAATTATGCTCCACAACTTAACACCGCCTACTTAGAATATTTCTAAGATAAATAATAAATATGTCATTTTTGCATTAGTAATTGTGAACATCCATTATTTTTAATTTAACTTTGGTTTATTGTTGAATATTTATTTTTTTTGTTAACTATTTTATAATTTCTTATTTTAGTATATAATATTATTTAACTAGTAAATGATATAATATATCTTGTTTATAAAATATTATTTAAAATATAAAAATTTATTAATTAGCAAACTAGTTGTGATTTAATTATTATTATTACTAAATAATAATTATTAATAAGTAACAATAATTACCCTAGTATTCAATATGAAATATTAATTATTTTATTAAAAATAAATTAGGTCATGGTAAGTTAGAATTTAGTACATTTAAATAATAATAGTTCCACATAGTAAAAGTACTACAAAAATGTCCTAGTTGCAATCAAATTATTCGAGTATAAGTCTAAGTTCTACTAAAATCCAACTAAGAAGTCTTTAAGTCCTAGTTCAAATTATCGAAGGCCTAAGTCCAAGTCCAATTGATGGATCCCTCATTCTCTCAAGAGGAACCTCTCGAGCTTCATCTTGCTTGTGAGGAGTGGGGCTTCTTTCAGGTAAATGGATCCTATCCTCTTCTCTCAATAACAGGAGAAACCATTGTTATTCATAAACATTTGTCACAATTATGACTCCTTATTTATCTCTCCATGTGTTTCTTATTATACCATAGTAGCCTTATATGTGGGGAGAGAGAGTGTAAAATCTTATTAGTAGAGTTTTTTTTAACTCATCGGAAAAAAACAGCACGGAGATCGGAGTTCAACGGTGCTTGTAGAAGCCCAGTTTTCTGCTAAAGACAGAGGGCCGGTCGACCGATCATGCACAGTCGTGCACAAAGAATATTGCAGTCGATCGATTAATATTCCGGTCCAAAGGAAGCAACAGCAACACAAGACAGCAGTCGACCGCCCGGTCGATCGACTGTAGTGCCAGAGTTTTAATAGAGAGTTGAATCTCTGTGTGTTTGCCTAGCAGTCGAACGAGCAGTCGACCTTGACAAGGAGTTGATCGACCGCAGGTCGACCAAGACACGTGGTCTACTATTTACTAATGTGATTATGGGTTTGTTTCTTATCCAAATTCAGATCCGTTGGTTTTCTTTCTTTAGGAATTCTCTGGATATATAAAGAGGGGTATTATCTCTAACTATTGTATCCTGTAATTAATTGATTAATAAGATCTCTCTCCCCTTCTGCCCTAAGGATATAAGCAATTGTCGAACCTCATTAAATTTGTATATCCTAGTTTTCTTCCTTTTGTTTGTTTGATCGTGCAATTGGCGACTAGTCTCTCGTGTTGCTACAGTCCTCTATTGCTTGGGTATCAAAACTTTCTCAGTTTCGATGGGGAGTTTTTGTTCGGGTGGAGCAAATCGCTTTGAAGACTGTCTACAATTTTGTTTGAAAGTAAAGATCTAATCTTTCCTATTTGAATTTATTTTCACTAATCATTTTTCACATTGTTTTGAGGAATCTACTAAAGAGATGGCCAGAGATAGTCAATTATCGGTGAAATCTGTGAGTCAGCTTCCGACAAAGAATGACGTCGTAAAGTTTGACACACAAAAAAATTTGAGATGTGGAGGTGTGAGGTGATGGATACCCTGATGGCATCAAACCTCGAAGATTCTCTACATCTGGAGGTGTGGTGTCATGAGGTCTTTTTTGACACAAGAGATCAAGTGGCATATGTTGTATGAGATTGTTTGGGTCGGAAAAGTATGCTCGATGCAAAGTTTCCTTGAGTGGCTGAAAAGTTATAGCGGAACGATTTCGATTACAAAAAATGGGACAAAATATAATTCTCCCCTTTGTTGAGAGCTAGGTTCTTCGTGTGACGATAGAGAATGATTCTTGTTCTCTGTTGACTCGTCGAATCTCAAGCTTTTCTTTGGGATGCTCTCAAAGATCAATCAAAAGGGAGCTCCGTTTTTAACACATTAAGGGGCCGTTTGTTTCGCGTAAAACTCCGTAATTCGTAAATGACTTACTACCCAGTTACAACTACAGCGTTTGTTTGGACCGTAATTCGTAAAAGACTTACGTAACTCAACTAACACTCACTTGCAACCCAGTTACCACTCACTTACAGCCCAGTTACAGTTAATTTTGTGGTCATACAAATTTGTAATATTTTTTATATTAATATTAAAATTTTTTAATATTTAACTTTTTTAATATTTATTTGCAGTATTAAAACTTTTAAAATCACCAAATAATTAATTTTGTGGTCAACTTTTTCACTTACGACTTATACATTACGACAACCAAACACCGTAAAGTACAATACACTTTCCCACTTTACAATTTTATACTACAACCAAACACCGTAAAATTTACATACATGTAACTCATTTACAATTGTAAAAGACTTTACCAATTACAATTACGAATTACGGCCAGTTACGACAACCAAACAGACCCTAAGCGTTCGGAGTCCAGTGATTACTCTTTTCTCCTCTTTTTGGACGTTTGAATGAGCAAGAGAAAAGCAAAAAGTTTTTAATTTGAAAATTCTCATCTCTCAATCCCTTGAAACTTCTCTTCCTCTTCTCTGACAAAGAGAGTCCTCTTTCCAATCTTCTCTTCTCTGCTCCAAGAATTGTCTCCCCTCTTCGTAGCTTCTCAGGCTATTTATAGGGAGTCATATGGGTATTATTATCCCTTAAAATCTCTCTATAATTGGGATTAACTCCCCTATTACATGGGGAGTTAATTGACCCAGTAATATAGATCGGTTATAATAGAATGCAGGTCTCGCTAGACGCGGATCTCGCGTTGCTTGTTGTAAACGTGGACGTCTTAATCAGAACGCGGAGTTACTCAGACCCGCATTTGAAGCGTAGCGTGGAGTTACTCAGACTCGCGTGGCACACGGAGTTACTTGACCCGCGTGGGACGCGAAGTTATTCAGACTCACGTGAGACGCGAAGTTACTCAGACCCGCGTGGGAGACGGAGTTACTCAGACCCGCGTCTGAAGTCTCTGTTTTCTTTGGACGCGAGGTCCGCATTTTAATTGGAACGCGACCTTCACGTTGAAGTGAGGCTCGCATCTGATGGCTTGTCTTTAGTGATTTTTAAACAGCTTATAGATCTCCCTCCAAAGTTTTTGACACTTCGCGATTGACTGGGACGGATTTCGAAACACTTTGAACTTCAGTTCATTTTGGGCTCTCATGATTGCACTGACAATCTTTCGAGATTCTCTGAGCTTGATCCAGTCTGGATTCTGATTTTCGTGAGTGTATTGTTGAACTGCTAGAAGCCTCCAGAGCAAATCGTCACAAGTGTCTTAGAAACTCAGTCTAGCACTTGTCATGAGCTCTAGTTTGTTTGTCGGTGTATTATTGAACCGGTAGAGTTGTCGATTACTTTTGCTAGTGCACTATTGAACTGATTGCAGAAGCAGGGACATACTCCTTATATGTAAAAGAACGCAGCTCTCATAGACGCGACCGTCATGCTGATCAAGTGCAGACGCGAACTTTAATGAAGTTGAGATGCGACTCTCAATTGTTGTAGAGACGCACTCTGCTGGTAGACGCACTCAGATCCTACAGGATGTTGCTGCTTGATCCTACTCTGCCACGCGCTAGGACTGTGAGATGTTCACAATGTGATCATCCAGAGGCTGTTTTTTTTTTTCCAGGTCAGATATATTTTATCTTTCCTTTCTTTCTACAGGTATAATGTCGAGGGAAATGCAAACTGAGATGACCCATTTCAGCTACACATTAGTGATATACTAGCTAAATGTATTGTATTATTTTTCTTTGTACTAAAGAAGATTAGTTCGGCTAAACAATGCTACCTAGACATTCCTTAAAATACATACCATAGAAGAACAAATGTGGAATATCCCAGGTCTTTGGGGGCATCTATGCAAACCCTTTTTCTCTGTTTAGCTCTGTTAAGGGATAGCTCCTCTGTTAAATTGATAACTATGATGTCCTCTTAAGTGGTTGTGTCAATATCTCTCACAGATACATCAGGCCTGAAGCTGAGGCTGATCTGGTTTGCATAGATCAGTAGTATTAGAGAAAGAAAACAGCTGTTATTTATCCTCTTAAGCTGTCCTCAACGAACATAATCTGAATGGTGTCATGTTCCAGGTCTTTGTGCCAAAGATACACAGGCTCACCTTCATGCTAATATTGACAAAATCCACATTGATGATAGTTTACCACTTGGCTAATTGAAGAGGCCCGTTCCAATTATTCTCAAACATATCGATGCGACCATCAGACCCAACAATCCATCTGTTTTTTGTAACGATGAGATCTTCACGAGAGCACATCAAGCCAAACACATGAAGTCTCCCATTATCTGTGAATTTATTTAGCCGTGCACAGCAATTGTACATGAGGCACAGGATGTGATCCATTCTTTGAATTCTAGCAGTGAAAGTGATTTGAGGAAGGTAAAATGTGTGGTGGATCTATCAGATCTATTTGCAGTCATATAATTAGATAGCCAATTTCTGGCAATTCATTTAGCTGAACTAATCATGGCATGCTTACTTCATAGAGAATCACATTCAGAGTTCTAGTGCTCCCTTTCTAATTTGCAACATTATCATTCATAGCTGATGTGTGCGGGCATGGAGTTTGCAGGCTGCTGCTAGGGGCGAGGAAGGTATGACAGCTTCGTTTGCTGCACCCCCAACTGCGGCTACAGGTAGAGGGATTGATGGATAGATGCCAACTTGCAATATCAGTTCTTGAAAGCTCTATCAGGGCCTAAAATTCCAGCCATTGCGTTCCTGAGACTAAGAAACTCTAGTCACCTGTTATTTTTGTTGCGCGCACGAGGCAACAACTAATGAGAAATCTGCCAATTAGAGATAGATACAGTCGGAGACGTACCCACACGACAAGAATAGAGAAACAATATGAAAAGCAAATCAACACAGTATTTAACGAGGTTCAACAATTTGCCTACGTCCTCGAGGCAAGAGAGAGAGAGATATTTTATTGATTCAACAATCAATACAAGCTAATATCAGAGGGATACTGTAAGGGATTTCAGGGGTACAGTACATGAGGGCTCTAGCCCTTATTTATAACCAGAGAGTCCTAGATATTTAGGAAACCGTGATTGGATTCAACCCCAAAACAGAAAAGGAATCCAAATCCAGAAAGGTGAATGAACGCGTCTGTCGGTCGACAAACCCTATCCTCGGTCGACCGGCCCGGTCGACTAGGACCAACCGAGAGCTGGCTCATGTCAGTCGGTCGACCGGGCAGTCGACCGTTCCTTTGCGACGGTCGACCGGGGCGATTGACCGGGCCCTGTCCAGGCCTGCTTCGATGTTGTTCTTACTCCCTTTGACTTCCGATCTCTACGCTATCTCCTTTATCTCCTCTATCTCCTTTATCTCCTCTCTCCCTACAATTCTCCACCTCGGTGAAAATTTTTCAAATCTGAGCCGAACTCCAATGAACATATGACGAAATCAACACACGATCTCGGCGAAATCGACACACGATCTCGGCTTGAACGCTCCGAATGAAATCGACACACGGTCTCGGCAAAATCGACACACGATCTCGACTTGGCCAACAGATGAAACATATTCCTTCAAACGAATTGCCAGCGCACGTACAATTGATTTTTACTGATCTGACCAGATCCAAATTGAGTTTGTCGTTGCCACCTGCAACTCTCACCAAACTCCAATATCAATTGTAAGCTTTCAATTTCAGCTCAGCTATCCAAACGAAATGCATCATACATGCGTTCCCACCACTTCACTTGAAGAGAAATACCTTATGAACAAACCAGCGAACGTGTCTTCAACTTAGTAACTTCATAGAACTCTATTCCAAATGACCTCAAGAAGATCCCATCACGAGCCAACACTGACTCTCTAACTGACTGGCTCTTTTCAGTCCACATGTCTTCAAGACGGTCCAACCAAATCTGAGTAGAGCGCATAAAGCACCATCATCGACTTCAACAAACTGGATGCACACCCCCTTATGCAAGTTTAACTATCTTCTCACAAGAAGATCAACTGTTTATCGAGATCATAATGCTTCACCTCTACGTGAAGTCCAACTCTTCGCCTCTACGTGAAGTCCCAATTAGTTCCTTGAGAACCCAAACAGCTTCATATAGGTTGCATCACCAAATAGCTACGTCTTTACGGCTGCCTACGTACCTTTCTTAAGGAATCAAGTCAACTGTAGTTCATTGAAATGAGCTCCACCGAGCTCAAGTAACTGTGACTGAATTTTCAACAGCGAACCAACCTGGCTGAGTCATGTGGGTCTCCTCACTACGGTCATGGAGAACAATGGCCTTCAACTTGAGCTTGTCGCGGTCACAAACTTGAGATTCATGCTCCTTCACCCACTTTCGTGATTTTATCTTGGTTCGTAGCTGCAAATAATTCGACATTCTCGTCAATGTCTTCAACCTATTCAGCATCAAAACTGGCTATATGATCTCCACCCTGTAATACCCCGTTCCCGGAGTACGCACTTAATTTCGTATTCAGATTTTCGGTCGTATTTTTCGATTCGTTTCCCGTATTTATTCTGTATTATGAATTCCTTATATGATTGTTTTACCTTGGATGTGGATTCGTGGACTCGGAGTCAGCCCTAGTCTGAACCGAAGGCCCGATCATAGTATATTCTTCGATTTAGTCTTTCTGATGTGTAGAATTGACCAATTTCAGTTTCAAATATTATTTTCCAATATATTAGATTTTCTGTGATTTTCTGAATTTTTCTTGAATTAAATTGAATTTCTTCAAAACCGGTGTCGGCCAGTGCCGCTGACCGATTCCCGGATTTTTAATTCTCAAACTGTTTGGAATTTCATGATGGTCCTTTAGACTTTATCTTTTAGAATTACATTTCCTACTTAAATACTTTTTCTGAGGATTTTATGATTTTATGAAAATTCCATCGGAGTCGGTAGGTAACTGATTCCGGGATTTTTAGTTTTAAAACTATAAAGTATTTCTTAAAACGGATTTCACCATTATTCTTAATATAATATTATGGATTTTTGATAATTATTTCGGGTCGTTCCGAGATACTTGAATTTCGGACGATTCCGGTATTTTCCGAAATGTTTTCCGTATCCTCGATTTAAACCCGGGTATCTGTCCTTTCAATATTTTCCAATTCTAATTCCAAGAAAATATCTTCTCATTTCAATTTCTTTTCCATTTTTCCTTTTCCTTTATTTCTTTCTTTCCTCCACAAGCTAAAGCATTTCCATTTTCCAAAATTCCAATAATTCCACACTCCTCCACACACTTCCTCACCTACTTCCTCATTAAATGCCCATCTCTTTCTCTCTCTCCCATGGCCGGCCAAGTGGCCAAGGGAAGGGACACCCATCTCCTCCTCCACTTTGCAAAAACCCCCCTCTCATCTACTTAAATTTCACCTCCTTCACAAATTCCAAATCATATATAAACCATTCCTTTACATTTCTCTTTCTTTTCTTCACTTCCACAAAGAATTTCCCTTCACCAAAATCGCTCCTCCATCTCAACTCAACCTCCAACTTCAAGAGCTTCATCTAGGGCATCATCAAGGTCTTCATCTTCAACCACCAACTCCCAAAGCAACACCAAGATCATCTTCTCCACCTCAAGCAACTTCAACTTCAACAACTACTTTTGGATTGAGGCCATCATCTCCACCTTGGGATCCTTTCAAGACTACAAAGCTTCACCTAACAATCCTAGTGAGTATTTTTACTCACCAAGACTCATCAAATTCCTAGTATACTTGTATTTACAATTCTTGTACATTTACATCTTCAAAATCACATTTTTAGACTATCAAGCACAACCACCAGATTCAGTTCTGTACACTGTGTTCGACCATGATTAGTCGACTTGACCTAGAACCTAGTCGACTAGAAACCCTTAGCTGAAACGTAGCCTTTTCTGACTTCACAGTTTTAGTCGACTAGTCCCTATTACCAGTCGACTAGATATCCCTAGTCGACTACTAGAATTCCCCTAGTCGACTCCTGAAATAAACTCAACTCTCTGTATCTCAAACTTAGACGACTTAAGTATCTGTTAGTCGACTTGTAGTTCCCTGTTAGTCGACTACCCTTTTTACCTAGTCGACTAACTCTTCCTGAAACAGAAACCCAAACTCTCTGGAACACATTATTAGTCGACCACCCTATTTTCCTAGTCGACTAACCCTTCTATTAGTCGACTACTTTTCCAACCTAGTCGACTAACTTATGGCTGTCTGTTATAGTTGATTTCCTTTTTGACTTTGTATTTTATCCTCGATACATGTACTGTATATTGTTCTTACTTGTACTTCATGACTTGTACTTTATAACCTATTACTTGATGTATGTCATCTCTAGTCACTTCATATTTCCATTGATATGCTACTGCTTGTTTCATTCTTGTTCATGTACTCTATCTGTGTTATGCCTACTTTCTTATCGTACACTATGCGTGGTTGACCCTTCGAGGTCATTGAACTCTGGGTTTCTATTATAGTATCATTGCTATATCGTTACTTCAGACTGTCAGTTTCATGTTTCCTTTTAACACATGTATATCATCTAACTTTCACTATGTTATCACCTGACCACTTGGCATGTTACTACCTAGTAAGAACCACTTGTTATGACATGACTTGCCCTGATTAAATCAATCTCTTGACTTGATTGGTTACTTGTTGGATATCATCATCTTGTCATGCTATCACTCTATACCCAGCATGATACACTCGACTTGTGATTATTATCCTTACGGGAACTTGACTTGTTATCTTGTACCATGATCAGTAACTTGTTTCCCTGCTTTATATGCAGTGACCTGACTATATAGTGCTTCTGTACTCCTTATTCCTGATCATGTCCATTTCCTGTTATTTCCCGTAAAGTGATAATTAAACTATTAAATCCTAAAAAGGACCAACTTGTATTGGGTCGGGGGAAACATGCGGATATCGATATATGTTCGTGTTTACCGTGGCATTAGGTTGTGCACTATATATCCGGTCTGACCTGAGGGCCACCAGGGGACCGAGGGGAGAGCTGGCTCCCTACATTCCTGTTTTAACGGGCATACATAAGTCCCTCCTCCTGGATAAGCCTTGCGGCTGGCTTCCGTTTCCATGCAACGGAGCAAACTTTGGCCGTGGTCCCGGGTATGTACGGGACCCACTGTAAACATAGTTCGTTGATACAACTGTTGTTTCCAATAACAACCTCGACTTTCTTATATATGGATGTATGTGAGTTGGGATATATACCGGGTATATACCGAGACACATACCTAGATATATGGGTCAGACGAGTAATAATAATAAGACACCTGTTATGATTTCTGTTATAGATACCTGTTATGTTATGACTCCTATTATACCTGTTATGTCATAATCCTTGTTATGATTCCTGTATTCTTGTTAGACTTGATACATGATGATTCTAGTTCCTGCTTTACCTCTTACATGTTTCTATCATAACCGCTTTGTTATTATTCCTTCGACTTACTAGTCTTGTAAAGCCGTAACTCAAGCTTACACACAGTCTTTCCATCTTTATTTCGTTATACTTCCATTACTTGCTGGTTCATGTTTCTTATACTGATTCTAACCCTCTTATTCATGTTTCTTAGCCATTTGGCTGTAGTCTGTATATTATTGGGAGGTCCTGACTCCCTTGGATTTGTATGTTCAGGTTTAGAAGCTTGGATTGCAGTGGAGCTGTCCACGGTAGATCAAGTTTTTCCTAGTGAGCAGTCAGATTTGCTCCAGTTCCTTCGTGCCAGCCACCTCTTTTTGACTCACGAGATCTACATCCTTCTCGTGAGCATTTTGTGTTTATATTGTATATTTTACTTTTGGACTTGGTTGTGATAAAAGACATATGTAATATGTAATGTTTATCATACTGTGATAGCTTTGTATTTGTACTGTTATGTTGGCATATGTATGTATACCACGCTTCGTGTTGTACTCTGATTCCTTGTTGTACTTTTATGCTTAGCGTATATACGTGGGGGCTTCTTCTGACCTACGTATATACGTCGCAGTGACGTCCCCGTATCTGTGAAATCGGGGCGTTACAGGATGGTATCAGAGCCTAGGCTCTCAAACCTAAAGTACAATCAAGCAGCAAATTATCGTAATTTGCTAATGCCAACAACAACGTACAAAGTTATCTAGTCCTTCTTGATTTTTCTAGTTCTTCTTGATCTTTCCTTCATATCCTAAACTCCTTCCATTCTTCCAACTCTTTCCAGTTATCTTTCATCAACTAGGTATGGACACTGGGCAAGCATCAAAGGTTTCCCGTGGAAAGGAACGACGATTGGAGAAGAAGAGTGAGAACCAAGTGCAGAACAAGTCGATTAAGAAGGCTTTGCAGTTGATGAGGAGGGCCTTGCAGTTGATGAATGAAGTGAACGAAGGAGGTGCGACCAGGACAATCAATGGCCCGAAGATCAAGCGACCGTTCAAACGTCCTCTTCCTGGGAACACATGCAATTTCTGCCACAAACCCGGACATTTTAAGAGGGATTGCCGAATGGCCAACGGGTTATGTTTGGCATGTGGGAAAGAGGGTCATGTGATAAGGAATTGCCAGTTCAAGAGAGTAGGGAATATGGCACCAGTCAGACCAGCTCATCTAGCCCCAGCATTTCCAGCGCCGCCACCAAGGAGGAATCCGGGACCCGTTGACCGTAGAGCTCCAATTCCACCCCAACAGAATGATCAGCAGCAGAGGGGAGTGAAAACTGGAGCAGATCAGAGTAGAGCAGAGGCATCAGACAGTGCAGCGGAGCGTGAGGACCAGTGTCCAGATCCGGAACCTTAGGGATATCAGGGTAACCACTACCCCAGATCTTGTATTTGAGTTGGTTATCATTCTAAATATTTTTTCCTTATCATTCTATCATTGTTCATTCTAGTCCCTCATGTGTTCATCTTATCCCCTGTTTTGGTTTTATGAGGCCTTTATTCCAGCCATTGTCCCCTTTGTATTCAATTTACCCCTTAGCGAAATTGCGAGGACGCAATTTTTGTAAGGTGGGTGGATTGTAATACCCCGTTCCCGGAGTACGCACTTAATTTCGTATTCAGATTTTCGGTCGTATTTTTCGATTCGTTTCCCGTATTTATTCTGTATTATGAATTCCTTATATGATTGTTTTACCTTGGATGTGGATTCGTGGACTCGGAGTCAGCCCTAGTCTGAACCGAAGGCCCGATCATAGTATATTCTTCGATTTAGTCTTTCTGATGTGTAGAATTGACCGATTTCAGTTTCAAATATTATTTTCCAATATATTAGATTTTCTGTGATTTTCTGGATTTTTCTTGAATTAAATTGAATTTCTTCAAAACCGGTGTCGGCCAGTGCCGCTGACCGATTCCCGGATTTTTAATTCTCAAACTGTTTGGAATTTCATGATGGTCCTTTAGACTTTATCTTTTAGAATTACATTTCCTACTTAAATACTTTTTCTGAGGATTTTATGATTTTATGAAAATTCCATCGGAGTCGGTAGGTAACTGATTCCGGGATTTTTAGTTTTAAAACTATAAAGTATTTCTTAAAACGGATTTCACCATTATTCTTAATATAATATTATGGATTTTTGATAATTATTTCGGGTCGTTCCGAGATACTTGAATTTCGGACGATTCCGGTATTTTCCGAAATGTTTTCCGTATCCTCGATTTAAACCCGGGTATCTGTCCTTTCAATATTTTCCAATTCTAATTCCAAGAAAATATCTTCTCATTTCAATTTCTTTTCCATTTTTCCTTTTCCTTTATTTCTTTCTTTCCTCCACAAGCTAAAGCATTTCCATTTTCCAAAATTCCAATAATTCCACACTCCTCCACACACTTCCTCACCTACTTCCTCATTAAATGCCCATCTCTTTCTCTCTCTCCCATGGCCGGCCAAGTGGCCAAGGGAAGGGACACCCATCTCCTCCTCCACTTTGCAAAAACCCCCCTCTCATCTACTTAAATTTCACCTCCTTCACAAATTCCAAATCATATATAAACCATTCCTTTACATTTCTCTTTCTTTTCTTCACTTCCACAAAGAATTTCCCTTCACCAAAATCGCTCCTCCATCTCAACTCAACCTCCAACTTCAAGAGCTTCATCTAGGGCATCATCAAGGTCTTCATCTTCAACCACCAACTCCCAAAGCAACACCAAGATCATCTTCTCCACCTCAAGCAACTTCAACTTCAACAACTACTTTTGGATTGAGGCCATCATCTCCACCTTGGGATCCTTTCAAGACTACAAAGCTTCACCTAACCAATCCTAGTGAGTATTTTTACTCACCAAGACTCATCAAATTCCTAGTATACTTGTATTTACAATTCTTGTACATTTACATCTTCAAAATCACATTTTTAGACTATCAAGCACAACCACCAGATTCAGTTCTGTACACTGTGTTCGACCATGATTAGTCGACTTGACCTAGAACCTAGTCGACTAGAAACCCTTAGCTGAAACGTAGCCTTTTCTGACTTCACAGTTTTAGTCGACTAGTCCCTATTACCAGTCGACTAGATATCCCTAGTCGACTACTAGAATTCCCCTAATCGACTCCTGAAATAAACTCAACTCTCTGTATCTCAAACTTAGACGACTTAAGTATCTGTTAGTCGACTTGTAGTTCCCTGTTAGTCGACTACCCTTTTTACCTAGTCGACTAACTCTTCCTGAAACAGAAACCCAAACTCTCTGGAACACATTATTAGTCGACCACCCTATTTTCCAAGTCGACTAACCCTTCTATTAGTCGACTACTTTTCCAACCTAGTCGACTAACTTATGGCTGTCTGTTATAGTTGATTTCCTTTTTGACTTTGTATTTTATCCTCGATACATGTACTGTATATTGTTCTTACTTGTACTTCATGACTTGTACTTTATAACCTATTACTTGATGTATGTCATCTCTAGTCACTTCATATTTCCATTGATATGCTACTGCTTGTTTCATTCTTGTTCATGTACTCTATCTGTGTTATGCCTACTTTCTTATCGTACACTATGCGTGGTTGACCCTTCGAGGTCATTGAACTCTGGGTTTCTATTATAGTATCATTGCTATATCGTTACTTCAGACTGTCAG
The DNA here is from genome assembly GCA_038442645.1 of Agave tequilana. Taxonomy (NCBI): domain Eukaryota; kingdom Viridiplantae; phylum Streptophyta; class Magnoliopsida; order Asparagales; family Asparagaceae; genus Agave; species Agave tequilana. The sequence goes on from JAVJIF010004743.1 coordinate 201,976, forward strand.
TTTCATGTTTCCTTTTAACACATGTATATCATCTAACTTCCACTATGTTATCACCTGACCACTTGGCATGTTACTACCTAGTAAGAACCACTTGTTATGACATGACTTGCCCTGATTAAATCAATCTCTTGACTTGATTGGTTACTTGTTGGATATCATCATCTTGTCATGCTATCACTCTATACCCAGCATGATACACTCGACTTGTGATTATTATCCTTACGGGAACTTGACTTGTTATCTTGTACCATGATCAGTAACTTGTTTCCCTACTTTATATGCAGTGACCTGACTATATAGTGCTTCTGTACTCCTTATTCCTGATCATGTCCATTTCCTGTTATTTCCCGTAAAGTGATAATTAAACTATTAAATCCTAAAAAGGACCAACTTGTATTGGGTCGGGGGAAACATGCGGATATCGATATATGTTCGTGTTTACCGTGGCATTAGGTTGTGCACTATATATCCGGTCTGACCTGAGGGCCACCAGGGGACCGAGGGGAGAGCTGGCTCCCTACATTCCTGTTTTAACGGGCATACATAAGTCCCTCCTCCTGGATAAGCCTTGCGGCTGGCTTCCGTTTCCATGCAACGGAGCAAACTTTGGCCGTGGTCCCGGGTATGTACGGGACCCACTGTAAACATAGTTCGTTGATACAACCGTTGTTTCCAATAACAACCTCGACTTTCTTATATATGGATGTATGTGAGTTGGGATATATACCGGGTATATACCGAGACACATACCTAGATATATGGGTCAGACGAGTAATAATAATAAGACACCTGTTATGATTTCTGTTATAGATACCTGTTATGTTATGACTCCTATTATACCTGTTATGTCATAATCCTTGTTATGATTCCTGTATTCTTGTTAGACTTGATACATGATGATTCTAGTTCCTGCTTTACCTCTTACATGTTTCTATCATAACCGCTTTGTTATTATTCCTTCGACTTACTAGTCTTGTAAAGCCGTAACTCAAGCTTACACACAGTCTTTCCATCTTTATTTCGTTATACTTCCATTACTTGCTGGTTCATGTTTCTTATACTGATTCTAACCCTCTTATTCATGTTTCTTAGCCATTTGGCTGTAGTCTGTATATTATTGGGAGGTCCTGACTCCCTTGGATTTGTATGTTCAGGTTTAGAAGCTTGGATTGCAGTGGAGCTGTCCACGGTAGATCAAGTTTTTCCTAGTGAGCAGTCAGATTTGCTCCAGTTCCTTCGTGCCAGCCACCTCTTTTTGACTCACGAGATCTACATCCTTCTCGTGAGCATTTTGTGTTTATATTGTATATTTTACTTTTGGACTTGGTTGTGATAAAAGACATATGTAATATGTAATGTTTATCATACTGTGATAGCTTTGTATTTGTACTGTTATGTTGGCATATGTATGTATACCACGCTTCGTGTTGTACTCTGATTCCTTGTTGTACTTTTATGCTTAGCGTATATACGTGGGGGCTTCTTCTGACCTACGTATATACGTCGCAGTGACGTCCCCGTATCTGTGAAATCGGGGCGTTACAGCCACCCGGTGTCACATCCGGTGAAATCTTCACTGATACGGAACCAACTAGAGATGGTGGAGTAGCATCAACCTCCACCCGCTGTGATACTTCCTTGGTCTTCATCCTCTCCTCCTGCTGAGAGACGGTAGACTTCAACACTAAAGTCTCATCAAACGTGACATGCTGACTTAACACGATCTTCTTATTTTCAGGGTCTCATAACCTGTACCCTTTCATATTTCTTTTGACATCCAAAAACACAAACTTGTTTGCTCGCGGATTCATCTTGCCATCTTTGGCACTAAAGTAGGCCAGACTTTTAAATTTTCGCAGCAAATCATGATCTAGAGTAGCTTTCTCAGACCAAACTTCTAGTGGCATTTTACCTCCTATCGCAGTCGATGACAATCCATTTATGAGATGGCTAGCATACACAACCGCCTCAACCCAAAATGATTTATCTAATCGTGCATTAGACAACAAACACGGAACCTTCTCCAGTAAGGAACGGTTTATCTCCTTAGCCAACCCATGTAATCCATCTGTTAAGTGAGTACCAATACCAGTGTTCTGGCTAAATTGTAGGAATTGGTTCTTGTATCTTTCAACATTACCAATTTGTAGCTCCTTGATCTTTCTACCAGTATGCTTCTCCATCATATCCTTCCACTTTACAAATATATCTAGGGCTTCACACCTTTGTCTCATGGGATATATCCAATAATGTCTAGATAAATTATCAATAAAAGAGACAAAGTATCTTTGACCTCCAAGCGATGCAGTTTTAACAGATCCCCAAATACTTACGTGAACACAATCAAGAAGACTTTCAGAGTGGTGAGTAGTAGTGCTGAATTTCACCTTCTTCTTGTCCAGCCGTGTTCACCTAATTCCAAATTGCAGGTAGATGCACCTTCCAATGATCCCTTCTTTACTGGAGCGTGCAAAGACTTTTCACCTCCGTGCTTGACCGTCATCTGTCACACCTGTGTACAAATATTATCTGAAGAAATAGAATACTCCACCTGACCTGTAACTGTACTACCCTTCAAGTAGTAAAGATTGTTCAGCAGATGCCCTTCATAATCACTATTGAGCCTTTGATCATCTTGAGAACACCATCTCGATTAGATACCACAAGACGCAACGTTTTCAAAGCGCCAACAGAGATAAAATTTCTTTTGAATTGAGGTACATACCTCACTTCATTCAATTCTCGTACTATCCCATCATCCATCTTGATATGGAGTACACGGATAATCATCACCCATGACCGTGAAGCATCCATCTAGCTTTTCAAAGCTAGAAAACTAGTCCTTATTTGGGCACACATGATAGGTAGCTCCTATATCTAAGATCCACTCAGAATTATCTGAGAAACCAACAGTAAAAGTAGTAACAGAGAAAGAAAATACCGATGAGTCTGAGTCTGAGTCTGATCCATCCGTTTGTGAAGTATTGGCATAAGTACTAAGCACTTGTACGAGATTTGCCTCGGTTATTGACTCCTCCTTCTTACCTTTGGTAACCTTCCAATGCCCTAGCTCCTTGAATAAGTCGCACTGGTTCCTCTTCAGATCTCTGAAACCTGATCTGGACTTCGATCTTCTCTGATCACCTCTGCTCTTCTGATTGGAACTTCTGCCTCTTACCGCCAATGTTTTTGCTGTTGTGCTCTAAGAAGAAGACAGTCTGTCATGCCTCCTTACTTTATAATTTACAAGAGCAGCAGACACGTCATTGTAGTTAAGAAATTTTCTTCCATTAATCAATGTAAGAGTAAAGGTCTCATACTCTTCTTCAGGAAGATAATTCAATAGAATTACCGCTTTATCTTCTTCATCGATTTGCACATCCACATTAACCAGTTCTGTAACAAACTTTGTGTAGCTATTCATGTGTTCGCTAATGGAGCATCATCTCTTCATCTGAAAACGATAAAGCTTAATCTTCAACTGCAATTGCGATTTGACACTTTTCGTCAGATACTTTTTCTCCAAGATCTCCCACAGCTGCCTCGCAGATGTTTCATGCAACACATGATATTTGATGTCTTGTATCAAACAAGACCAGATCAAGCTACACGTCGTTCTATTCATCTTGTCCCAATCTTCTTCAGTAGTTGAATCGCGCTTCTTCTCCAATCGTAGAGTGTCTTTGAGGTTTAATGTCGTCAATGCATCCATCACCTCACATCTCTATATATCGAAGTTATTCTTGTCGTCGAACTTCACCACATCAATCCTCAACGGATGTGAATTCACGGATTACACCGAAGATGTACTATTTCCAGCCATCTTCTCAATTGATTTCTCAAAGCAATGCGAAAGCAAACGGAATTAGATAAAATAAAGTAGATAAAGATAGGATTTTTACCTCTACGCGAAACCTCAAAGAGTTTTCGAAACGATCTACTCCTCTGAATTGATTCCTCGAGCAATCCACGCGCTATTTTGAGATCGACACACAATCCCACAAACAGTCCCAACGCTGCTCCGAGATCGACACACGATCTCCGCCAGATAACTACTGATGCCCTTAGAATCAACACACGATCCCACGACGAGCCTGGGATGTCTGATACCACTTGTTGCGCGCACGAAGTAACAATCATGAGGAATCCGCCAATTAGAGACGTACCCACACCACAAGAACAAAGAAACAATAGAGAAAAGCAAATCAACACAGCATTTAACGAGGTTAGAAAATTTGCCTACGTCCTCAGGGTAAGAGAAAGAGATATTTTATTGATTCAACAATCAATACAAGCTAATACCATAGGGATACTTCAAGGGATTTTAAGGATACAATACATGAGGGCTCTCGCCCTTATTTATAGTCAGAGAGTCACAGGGATTTAGGAAACCTTGATTGAATTTGATCCCAAAACAGAAAAGGAATCTGAATCTAGAAAGGTGAACGAAATGCGTCTGTTGGTCAGTCGGTCGGTCGACTGACCCTGTCCTTGGTCGACCGGCTCAGTCGATCGGACCAACCGAGAGCTGGCTCATGTAAGTCGGTCGACCGGACGGTCGACCGTTCCTTTGCCACGGTCGACCGGGCCATTTCTGTGCACGTCATGCACACCGGTCGGGCTCTGTCCACCGGTCGACCGGCCGGTCGATCAAGCCCTGTCCAGGCCCGCTTCAATGCCGTTTTCGCTCCCTTTGACTTTCGATCTCTTCGCTATCTCCTCTATCTCCTTTATCTCCTCTCTCCCTACAGTTTTCTTCTGCAAAATTTACTAATTACCAAGATGACCGCATCTTAAAACTCTTTCGGATGGGTTTCCTATACTTTCTTAAACTTTGTTATATCAAGTAGCTTGTGTTGGAATTGAAGAATATAAAGGTGAATCTTCGAGTTGAATTATGGCAAGATCCGTTGATGGAATCAACCGGATGATGGTTGGAGTGTGTTCTCCTTCCATTTGTGATGAACGTGGTATATTCACATGTTCAATTCCGACTTCGAATGAATGAGATATTCAAGTCCAAAGATTGCCTAATTCAAAGCCAAAACAGGACTAAAGGTAGCTTAAAGCATTTAGTCCCACATTGGCCGTGGGATGGAAGTTTGTGGTGTATATATAGAGAAAATTGAGAACAAAGGGCGTGCCCTTTGGGTACTTGGAGTTTTCGCGCGCGAAAAGGAGGGAACTATGCACGTATGTGCGCGCCGCGCGCGCCGCCGCTGCCGGCGGCGGCCGGCCGGCCGGCGCCGGCGCCGGTGCCGGTGCCGGGCTCGGGCTCGGGTCCGGGTTTGGGTCTGGGTCTGGGTCTGGGTGAGTTCGGGTTCCCTACCTGGCCTGGTTCTTTTTGAATTGGGTCTCAAGGTATGATCCGAACCAGATCCACTTCCAAACCAGACCGGACCCGATCCACCAACAGGTTGCGAACCTGTTGGACTGCCCGCTCCGCTGTCAGGATCTGAACCGATCAGCCAACGGTCGCGAACCAGTTGGACAGCCAACGGGTGCGAACCAGTTGGCAGACCAAAGGTTGCGAACCAGTTGGCAGACCAAAGGTTGCAGCCTGCCAAAGGTTGCGAACCAGTTGGCAGGCCAAAGGTTGCGAACCAGTTGGCAGGCCAAAGGTTGCGAACCAGTTGGCAGACCAAAGGGTGCGAACCAGTTGGCAGACCAAAGGGTGCAGCCTTTGGTTGGGTTCAGACCTGAAGGCCCCTTTTGGAATGCTATATAAAGCATTCCAAGTTCTCATTTTAAAAAAACACCAAAAATCCGAGATCTCTCTCTCTCTCTATAGTTCTGACTTCGGTTCTGAACTGGGCTCCAGCAAAGTGGGAATCCACGACTTCCAACGAAGTGGGAATCCGCGACTTCCAAGTGAAGTGGGAATCCAAAGCGACTTCCTAAAGGAGATTCTGCCAAAATTCTTCAACCTTCCTACGTCCTCAACAGTGGGTGTTCCTCCAAAAGAGTAAGACAAATATTCATTTGAAATTTGTCGTTATACCGTTGTTTTGCTAATCCTGTGTAGGTACTGGTTGACTACGGTTCGACCGTACGGTGATTTGGTAGTGCTATCCAAATACCGTGAAGAAGTGTTGTATCTTGGGAGACCAGCGTCCATTATCCCGTTAGCACCGGTGCGGGGGACGTAATTGTCTTAAGGAGATTCGCTGAAAGCGTACCTCACTTCAAATACTGTATAAGTGGACTAAGTCCTTTATACAGGGGATATACTTTACAGTATATCGAGATTGACTTAGATTTAGTCTAAGTGTTACTGTATAAGTGGATTAAGTCCTTTATACAGGGGATATACTTTACAGTATATCGAGACTGACTTGGATTCAGTCTAATTGGTGCTTAAACCAAGGAAGGAAATTGAAAGGTGGTTCTTAAATTAAGGAACGTTCTTTTGAACGGAAAACCTCCCACCTGATATTTGCCGACCTGGCCAATTAGATTGTTGATATCTCAGTGATCTTGATTAGTTGTCAGATTGATTCTTGTTAAGCAGGATACCCAACATTCTTAAGACAATTACCGTTTCTTACTTCTGTTCTGCTTGAACTTGAAGAAGATGTCTGAGACAAATCAAGATAGCTCAAGCAAGGCACCAAACATGCCGCTACAAGCTTTGATGCCAACTCCGCTTCCTAACCCGAAGCCGGAGAAGCCAGGAAAATTTGATGGCACAGAATTCAAGAGGTGGCAACAGAAGATGCTCTTCTACTTGACCACTCTTCATCTGGCCAGATTCCTGGAAGAAGATCCACCAGAGCCTGCAACTGATGCATGGACTCAATGTGACTTCCTTTGCCGAAATTATGTTTTAAATGGACTGGATGACTCTATTTACAATGTCTACAGTCCTATCACAACGGCAAAGAAGTTATGGATCAGTCTTGACAAGAAGTACAAGACTGAGGATGCTGGTACCAAGAAGTTCGTCGTTGGACGATTTCTGGAGTACAAAATGGTGGACAGCAAGACTGTAATCAGTCAGGTGCAAGAGTTCCAACTTATCTTGCATGAGATAGAAGCCGAAGGTATGATCCTACCTGAAAATTTTCAGGTTGCTACTATCGTGGAGAAACTCCCACCTGCGTGGAGAGATTTCAAGAACTACCTTAAGCACAAGCGAAAGGAGTTGAAGTTGGAAGATCTTATTGTGAGGCTTCGTATCGAGGAGGACAACCGAAAGTCCGAGAAAAGGAGCAGTAAGAACTCCTACGAAGCAAAAGCCAATGTGATCGAAGACTCAAAGGGGAAAGCGTCTACTTCCAAAGGCTTAAAGCGGAAGAAGACTTCCCAGGGGTACAAAGGCAAAGTCCAAGAAGGCAAGAACATGCGCTTCAAGGGAACTTGCTACATCTGCAACAAAGAGGGGCATAAGGCGAATGAATGTCGCAGCCGTCTCAAACAAAACAAGAATCTTGTTGATTGTCTTTTTAAAGACAATGTTGCAGTGGTAGACAAAAAGTCTGTGTATCTGTACCCGAAGCTTATAAATAAAGAAAATTCTTCTGTTTATTTGCTTGAGTCTCCTAATTTGTGGCATGCTAGATTAGGGCATGTAAATTACAAGTCTTTAAAGAACTTGTCTAATCTGGGATATATTCCTAAACTCAACTTGGAAGAAATTCGCAAGTGTGAGGTTTGTGTTGAGGCCAAGTTGGCTAAAAATTCATTTCACTCAATAGATCGAAATACAGAACCTTTAGGGTTAATTCATAGCGATCTGTGTGACTTGAAATTTATGCCAACTAGAGGCGGTAAAAAGTATTTCATTACTTTTATTGATGACTGTACAAGATACTGTTATGTGTATCTTTTAAACAGTAAAGATGAGGCAATAAATATGTTTACAACATATAAAGCCGAAGTTGAGAATCAACTCAACAAGAAAATCAAGATTCTAAAATCCGATAGAGGCGGAGAATATGAATCAAATGATTTTAGTGAGTTATGTGCTAGTTTTGGTATAATCCATCAAACTACAGCACCATACACTCCTCAGCAGAATGGAATTGCTGAACGGAAGAACAGAACTTTGAAGGAGATGGTTAATTCCATGCTCGTAAGTTCTGGAGCTCCGCAGAACTTGTGGGGGGAAGCTTTATTAACTGCAAATCATATTCTAAATAGAGTACCCCACAAGAAACTTGGTCTAATACCATTCGAGTTATGGCATGGAAGGACACCTTCCTACCATTACCTCAAAATGTGGGGGTGCCTTGCAAAGGTGCTAGCACCATTACCTAAAAAGACTAAGTTGGGAGCAAAAACTATAGATTGCGTATTCATAGGCTATGCCTTGAATAGTAGTGCCTATAGGTTTCTGGTTCATAAATCAGAAATACCAGATATTCATGTAAACATGATTATCGAATCTCGAGATGCTGTGTTCTTTTAAGATATCTTTCCGTACAAACGGGAAGCAGATAAGACTTCTGGGAAAAGAACACACGAGATGGCGTTCAGGAACCGAATGTAAATGCAGAAACTGAACCAAGAAGAAGTCAGAGATCTAGAATCTCAAAATCTTTTGGTCCAGATTTCATAGCATACGCTATTGAGAGCGAGCCTCAAATATTTAAAGAGGCTATGTCAAACCCAGAAGCACAAATGTGGAAAGAAGCTATAAATAGCGAAATAGAATCCATACTAAGTAATCATACTTGGGAATTGGTAAACTTGCCTCCTGAAAGTAAACCAATTGGGTGTAAGTGGATTTTCAAACGAAAATTAAAACCCGATGGATCTATCGATAAGTACAAGGCTAGATTAGTAGCCAAGGGTTATCGACAAAAAGAAGGACTTGACTACTTCGATACTTATTCACCAGTAACAAGAATAACGTCCATTCGGATGTTGATTGCGATTGCAGTATTGCACAACTTAGATATCCATCAAATGGATGTCAAGACTGCATTCTTAAATGGTGAATTAAATGAAGAAATATATATGGAGCAACCAGAAGGATTTAAAGTCAAGGGCCAAGAACACAAGGTGTGTAAATTGGTAAAATCCTTATATGGTTTAAAGCAGGCTCCAAAACAATGGCATGAGAAATTTGATAGTGTCATGATCAAAGATGGATTCACTATCAATGAATGCGATAAGTGTGTTTACACGAAAACAGTTGGAAACGCATGTATCATTGTCTGTCTTTATGTAGACGACATGTTGATACTTGGGACTAATATTGAAATTATTAAGTCCACTAAAAGAATGTTATCCAACAGTTTTGATATGAAGGATCTGGGGGTTGCTGATGTAATTTTAGGAATTAAAATTACTAGAACACCAGATGGAATCAGTCTATCTCAATCTCACTACGTGGATAAGATGATAGAAAGATTCAAGGATCATGGGATAAAAGATAATACAAATCCTTTTCTCCCACACATCCACCTTCATAAGAATACAGGAACTGGAATACGCCAGTTGGAGTATTCTCAGATTATCGGAAGTCTAATATATTTAATGAATTGCACTAGACCCGATATTGCTTACGGTGTAAGCAAGTTGAGTAGATATACTAGTAATCCTAGTGATCTACATTGGACCGCTCTACTACGAGTATTGGGTTACGTATCACATACCAAGGAATATGCCTTGAGATATGGAAAGTATCCTCCTGTACTGGAAGGATACAGTGATGCTAATTGGATTGCAGATTCTAAGGAATCAAAATCAACTAGCGGATACGTATTTACTCTAGCAGGAGCAGCGGTATCATGGAAATCTTCTAAGCAAACATGTATTGCCCGTTCCACTATGGAATCGAAATTCATAGCCTTAGATAAGGCTGGAGAAGAAGCAGAATGGCTTCGACAATTCTTAGAAGATATACCGTTATGGCAAAAGCCAGTGCCCGCTATATGTATACACTGCGACAATCAAGCAGCTATATCTAGGGCACAAAATGTGATATACAACGGTAAGTCTAGACATATTCGTCGTAGACATAATACCGTGAAGCAGTTGCTCTCAAATGGAATTATCTCTATTGACTTTGTATCGTCAAAGGATAATTTAGCGGATCCGCTTACTAAAGGTTTAAGTGGAGAGCGTATAAACTGCGCATCGAGGGGAATGGGTCTAAAAGCCTAACCTTACCGAGTCAGCTTAATGGAAACCTCACTTAGCGACTGGAGATCCCACGGACTAAGTTCAAGAGGAAAAACTAGTTATGATTGACTCAGCAAGTAAGCACTTGGGAGCTTGACTCCAATCCATTCCTAAGGTGCACATAAGTGCTTTTCTACAAGTGGATTAAGGATAAGCTTAACGCTTTTAATGATGCTTATATCTTGTTACTATACAAGTGGAGTAGAGTAGACTACTCTTCATAGGTCCATCACCTATGTGAGTATAGAGTTGGGTCGGCTCTTTGGGAATCTCTATGGAGGCTGTTATTCCCTAAAGATACTCTCTGAAACCAAGAATGTCCAGGGCCAAAACGGACACAACAGAGAACCAAAGTTGATTTGGAAAGTCACTGTGTGAAGCTTGTTGACTTGGCTTACACTAACGGCTAACAGTTCAAGACCTAGTTCACTGATTAGCCAGTAAGTCCGATAAAGCTTTCGCTATGGAAGGTTCAAGACCTAGTTCACCTATTCTTATGCAGTTTCTTTTCTCAAGTACCTTTCACAATAGAGTCAGTCTCTTTGTGTGTCATTCCTTGAATCTCTCATTCATTGTGGGGGATTGTTGGAATTGAAGAATATAAAGGTGAATCTTCGAGTTGAATTATGGCAAGATCCGTTGATGGAATCAACCGGATGATGGTTGGAGTGTGTTCTCCTTCCATTTGTGATGAACGTGGTATATTCACATGTTCAATTCCGACTTCGAATGAATGAGATATTCAAGTCCAAAGATTGCCTAATTCAAAGCCAAAACAGGACTAAAGGTAGCTTAAAGCATTTAGTCCCACATTGGCCGTGGGATGGAAGTTTGTGGTGTATATATAGAGAAAATTGAGAACAAAGGGCGTGCCCTTTGGGTACTTGGAGTTTTCGCGCGCGAAAAGGAGGGAACTATGCACGTATGTGCGCGCGCGCGCGCCGCCGCTGCCGGCGGCGGCCGGCCGGCCGGCGCCGGCGCCGGTGGCGGTGCCGGGCTCGGGCTCGGGTCCGGGTTTGGGTCTGGGTCTGGGTCTGGGTCTGGGTGAGTTCGGGTTCCCTACCTGGCCTGGTTCTTTTTGAATTGGGTCTCAAGGTATGATCCGAACCAGATCCACTTCCAAACCAGACCGGACCCGATCCACCAACAGGTTGCGAACCTGTTGGACTGCCCGCTCCGCTGTCAGGATCTGAACCGATCAGCCAACGGTCGCGAACCAGTTGGACAGCCAACGGGTGCGAACCAGTTGGCAGACCAAAGGTTGCGAACCAGTTGGCAGACCAAAGGTTGCAGCCTGCCAAAGGTTGCGAACCAGTTGGCAGGCCAAAGGTTGCGAACCAGTTGGCAGGCCAAAGGGTGCGAACCAGTTGGCAGACCAAAGGGTGCAGCCTTTGGTTGGGTTCAGACCTGAAGGCCCCTTTTGGAATGCTATATAAAGCATTCCAAGTTCTCATTTTAAAAAAACACCAAAAATCCGAGATCTCTCTCTCTCTCTATAGTTCTGACTTCGGTTCTGAACTGGGCTCCAGCAAAGTGGGAATCCACGACTTCCAACGAAGTGGGAATCCGCGACTTCCAAGTGAAGTGGGAATCCAAAGCGACTTCCTAAAGGAGATTCTGCCAAAATTCTTCAACCTTCCTACGTCCTCAACAGTGGGTGTTCCTCCAAAAGAGTAAGACAAATATTCATTTGAAATTGTCGTTATACCGTTGTTTTGCTAATCCTGTGTAGGTACTGGTTGACTACGGTTCGACCGTACGGTGATTTGGTAGTGCTATCCAAATACCGTGAAGAAGTGTTGTATCTTGGGAGACCAGCGTCCATTATCCCGTTAGCACCGGTGCGGGGGACGTAATTGTCTTAAGGAGATTCGCTGAAAGCGTACCTCACTTCAAATACTGTATAAGTGGACTAAGTCCTTTATACAGGGGATATACTTTACAGTATATCGAGATTGACTTAGATTTAGTCTAAGTGTTACTGTATAAGTGGATTAAGTCCTTTATACAGGGGATATACTTTACAGTATATCGAGACTGACTTGGATTCAGTCTAATTGGTGCTTAAACCAAGGAAGGAAATTGAAAGGTGGTTCTTAAATTAAGGAACGTTCTTTTGAACGGAAAACCTCCCACCTGATATTTGCCGACCTGGCCAATTAGATTGTTGATATCTCAGTGATCTTGATTAGTTGTCAGATTGATTCTTGTTAAGCAGGATACCCAACAGCTTGTTAGTGAGGAAAAGAGAAATCTTCTACCGTATGTAATCAGAAAACTACTGAATGTATAGTTTCGTCGGACCTATGAATGGTTAGACTTAAAAATGAACTATGATATGAATTTTTTTTTTTTTTTTTAATGCTCTCTCACTTCTTCAAATTGATGCATGGCTGTTTTATGCTGAAAAATTACAGAAGCAGACAGAGAGAATTGGGAGTGTCATTCAGCACTTTTGAAGTTTCGAGGTGTTTCTTTTGGCACAGAGTGACACAGACAGCTCATTGCTATTTTCAGTACCTATGAGGATTTCCACTTCTAACTTATATTCGTTGTGCTGTATAGTATGGATGAAGTGAAATTATGTTTTCTGAAATCCATTTTTGCCAAGACTTCTGTTGGGGCTGTGTTCTGTGTAAATGCTCAAGTTTGTGGGGGTGAAGTATTTATTTGTCCTTGAATGAGCCCTCTTTAAATACAGTGAAGTGCACCAGTTACCACTATGCTGTAGGCCCTTTCTTTCTTCTCTGAGAGGAGAAAGAGGCAAGCGATGGCGGAGGAGAAATCAAAGGGCATCGGATCTCTCCCAGTACCAAATGTACAGGCTCTCGCTGCTGGCTTCGATGGCTGTGTCAATATCTCTCACAGATACATCAGGCCTGAAGCTGAGGCTGATCTGGTTTTCAGCAATGGTGGTTTGGAGATCCCAATCATCGACATGAGTAAATTGCTCGACCCCGAATCATCTGCACATGAGTCTGCCAAGCTTGATCTTGCCTGTAAAGATTGGGGCTTCTTCCAGGTTAATTTTTCTCTTAAACCTCTTTTCATATTTGGTTACTGAAAGAGAAAGAATCTTGGGTTGTGTCAAGTTAATTAATTGGTGAATCTTGGATTTAGTCAAACTGTTTTAATCAATTATGGGCTCTTTTATTACTTCTGAGCTAAAATGGCCACATAGGCAATTTGTTTGAACCCTGAACAGACTCAAAATTATGTTCTAGTTCACTGGACCATGGAGCTTTGGGGGCATGTTAAGTTAAATAATTTTCTGCAAACATTTTGTGGTAATTTGGCCATTAACTTTTCGGTCTATATGACTCTGAGACTAGAAAATTCGGAGACGGACATTTTCATGCTCCCAAATTGGGTGATCACTAAACACAAGACAAATTTTCCACTCTTTTATCACCTCTTTCTTCATCAATCAATAGTACAGGAAATAGTGGTGCTTTATCAAATGGGTGGATAATTTGTCAATGCAGTGTGGTATCCAGAGCTGTGTTCAATCTTTTCTAGGAGTTTTTGCTGTGAAGTTGCAAATTTAGCAGTGTACACAATGTTTTATTATTAAATATTAACAGTGATCGAGAGGATTCTCAAAAGAAGTCTAATAAATCATTAGAGAGCCATTAATTTTGTCAATGAACTATGTTTGCCAATTTTTTTGACAGCTAACATCATGGTTTGAAATCTGGGTATCAGTATTGGCCGAAGGATATTGGTATCAAAGTCGGCAATATCGGTTATGTGCAATTTCGTCTCAGCGTGTCAGCAATACCTGGCATCATTTCGGTTATGGGGCTGTTTGTTAGGCCGTAATTCGTAAATGACTTACAACCCAGTTACAACTACGGCGTTTGTTTGGACCGTAATTCGTAAAAGACTTAGCAACTCAACTGCCACTCACTTGCAACCCAAGTACCACTCACTTACAGCCCAGTTACAGTTAATTTTGTGGTCATGCAAATTTGTATTATTTTCTTATATTAATATTAAATTTTTTTAATATTTAGCATTTTTAATATTTATTTGCAATATTAAAACATTTTAAATCACCAAATAGTTAATTTTGTGGTCAACTTTTTCGCTTACGACTTACACATTACAACAACCAAACACCATAAAATATAATACACTTTCCCACTTATAACTTTATATTACCAACCAAACACCGTAAAACTTACATGCATGTAATTCATTTACAACTATAAAAGACTTTACCAATTACGACTTACGAATTACAACCAATTACGACAACCAAACAGGCCCTATATCGGGTCATATTGGCAGCATTAGTGTTGGGCCAAAATTTTGGTATCGGCCAATATTTAAAACTTGCTTAGGACATTCTAATTCTTATATCAAGGTTGGTATTGAGCATTGCTTGCTTGTCATAAGTGGAGGTGTTCTCCTTGCCCGCCTTGTGAATATAGTTCATATTTTGTTTTTATCCAAGTCCTCTACTTCTGCAACTGACTAATTTCAGTTACTTGCTAGTTTCTACTTTGTCATTACCTATTAACTATATTTCTCGCATTTGTTTTCCAAGCAATGACACTGCCTTGTTTTATAATTTGCAGTTGGTAAATCATAACATTGCTTGTGAAGTAATTGAAAGGATGAAGGCTGATATTACAGATTTCTTTAATCTTCCGTTAGAGACGAAGAAGGCATTCAGTCAGTTGCCTGGAAATCTGGAAGGGTATGGCCAGTTGTTTGTTATATCAGAGGACCAAAAACTTGATTGGGCAGATATGCTTTACCTCAATACTCAACCACTTAATATAAGGAGTATCAATCTTTGGCCTTCCCAGCCTCTTACATTCAGGTAACCTCTTGTAGAACTCTTTTGTTCCCATATTTGAGCACAAAAGTTATTGGTTTCCTGTAATAAACTCATGCCATCTGTCGGTAACTCTTTCTCCCACTTTGCTACCATCAGAAATTGTTTATGATCTCATTTTAATTGCTTAATATGTTATTTTTAGTATCTTTCTAGCTGTTTTGCCTTTGATGGGAATATTCTCAATTCAATGAAATATTTTTTATTTTCAGCAGCAAATAGTTCATTACTCAATCACAATGCAAAAAGAGGAAAAAGAAAAAGGAAAAAAACCGGCCAAAAGGTATCTAATTAGCCAGATTCTAATAGTTTAAAATGGTAAAAGATTCCATTCAACTAGCTGAGGAGGAACTACTTTGCAATTGTACAGGAGAGATGGATGAATAAACAAAAGGTGAATTTAGAAGAGGTAGAATAGAAGACTAGAAATTCAACCAAATAACCAACTAAACTTTCTAACAACAGTCTCACCCGTTTTGACCACATGGCTAGGAAATATTGGTCATGATACATTATTTTAGTTTTTGGGTACTCTAAATAATTTAGATCATGAACACGTGCTCTCATAATTTGGACAATCCACCGAATTTGGGCCCAAATCCTTTGGGCAGGAGGGCAAGTTTTCCTATTTCTCCCTTGTTAAATAATGAGGTATTGGGTTATTGGGTTTTACACATTAGCCATACTCAGTTGTATGGTCTCTATATATTGGTATTCTTGACGTTAATAATAGATCTCAATTAAGGGTTTTTGCTTCTAACATGATATCAGACTGTAAACCCTAACCGCCATCATAATCATCCCACCACCATCTCCTCTGCCATCATAAACCCTAGCCGCCACCTTTCATCGCAAAACCTTAATCTGCTGGCTTCTACAACTGCAATCACATGCTTTTCTGCCATCTGCACCCACAATCACACTCTTCTGCGTCCTCTGCAGCCCTTGCTGCTCCTGCCACCACTACCAGCCACCTCTGCAGCCATCTACTTTTTCTCTTGCCACCTCTATAGCCCAATTGCTCTCTCCTACAATAACTACAGTCATAATCGCCTCCTTTGTAGCCCTCTGCTGCTCATGCTATATTTTGGTTCTGGTACTACTACTGTTGTCTACATGATCTGATCTCACCGCTGATCTGTTTTACATGATATAATCAACTTCTACCATTACTGTTGGACTTCTTGTTGGTGTTGTGGCAGATCTAAACACTGGAGGACCTGGTTCTCTTCTCTTTGTCCAGTTGATTGTCTGGCTTCTTTCAATACATGGTTCTACCACCAACTACTACAATTGATGCATGATGCTTCTTTGCATCTACTAGTGCTCTGTTTCTAATCTCTAGCTACTATTTCTGTGCATTGCCGCCACTGATGATGCTCTGTTGCTGATCTCTCCTTGTTATCTCTGTTTTGCTCTTGTTGAGTTTTGCTGAAATATGATTTTTTGTTTGGCTATCTTTATTTGGCTGCTTCTTGCTACTGTCTGGCTGTGATGTCGGGTGCTATAAGTATTTCGTCCTCTCTTGTTCTTTCATCTTGGCTATCTGATGATACTACTTCTGTTTCCTTGGACACCACCTCTGGCCCTTTTGGTGCTCCTACTGTTCAAATATCACAGGACGAGTATGACAGTTTATGTCAGCTCGAGTTCTCTCAGACTGGTCATTCATCAACTCATACATCCTCTTCAAGTATGAATGCTTATATTGTCTCTCCTCACAGACTTTGGATATTATATTCAGGAGCCTCATCTCACATAATATGTATTAAGGATAAATTTATTTTTTTTACATCTTTCCCATAAATTTTCTTCTGCTAACATTGTTGATGGTACACAATCTCTTGTACCTGGTGATATAGTAGTTCAGGCTACTCTATCTTTAAATCTAACAAATGTGTTATATGTTCTAAAACTTTCTGTAAGTTTGTTATCCATTTGCCATTTATCAAACAAAATAACCGCAACATAATTTTTTTCCCTTGCCGTGACTTTCAGGACCTGACAACTAGGAGGAGGATTGATTCAGATCGTGAGAGAGGAGGCATGTATTATTTGGATGATATTGTATCTCCAACTTGGTTGCGGATCAGTATGATCCTACTCTATTGTGACACTAGCGTCTGGGTCATCCATCATTGCAGAAGTTTCAGTCAGTTGTTCCTGTTAAGTCTCCTTGTCTACTTTAGCTTGTGCGTCTTGTGAGTTGGGTGAGTAAGTATCATCGTCTCTTTTCCGAGTCTAGTCAATAACCGCAGTAGATCTGCATTTGAGTTAGTTCATTCTAATATTCGAGGTTCTTATCGTGTGCTTTCAGTTAAAGGTTTTAGGTATTTTCTTCTTTTTGTTGATGATTTTTCTCGCATGACTTGGTTTTATTTGTTAAAAGAGAGGTCTGAAGTTTCTGGCGTTATCGAACTTTTCTTTAATGAAATCAAAAATCAGTCTTTATATCTATTCGTGTGCTCCATACTGATAATGTCTTGGAATATGTGAAAAATGATGTGTCTTTTCTGTTCTAAGAATGAAATTATTCATCAAATTTTTGCTCTCACACGTCAAATGGTGTTGCTGAAAGCAAATGTAGACACATCCTAGATGTTGCTAGAATCAGAATGATACATATGCATGTTCTGAAGTACTTATGATCTGATATTATGTTTAAGTGTTTGTCATTTGATTAATTGGATACCCTCCTCTGTTCTTTATGGTAAAATTTTATTTTTCTTGTCTTCATCCTTACTAAAGTGTCTTTTCTATTACTCCATGTGTATTGAGTTGTACCTATTTTGTTCAGGACTTACCTCCACGTTTGGATAAACCATCTCTTAGATCTATCAAATGTGTCTTTGTGGGGTATTTTAGAACTCAGAAAGGATACAAGTGTTATAATCTATTTTCTAGAAAGTATTTTGTGTCTGCTGATGTTTCATTTTTTTTTAGTATGTTTCATATTTTTCTCCAGACTGTTTAGGTACTTCTTCGTTATTTGTTCCTCTTCCACTGCCTGTTTCATTGTCTGCACTGGTTCCTACTCTTGATGTCTCTTCGCCAATGTCACAGACAGACACTACAAAGCCATTGCATTGAAACCTCTTTGGGTAGTTACTCAGCAATACACTCGCCGACCAAAGGTTCCTGCCTCTTAATCAGTTCCAGCCGACTCCTCTCTAGTGGAAAGTCCATCTCCTCTGCTATCCATCACTCCTTATGACCTTGATGTTCTGATTGCTTTCGAAAAGGTAAACGGTCTTGTACTGATTATCCCATTTCTAATTTTGTTTCTTATGACTGTCTTACCACCTCTTTCCGCCAATTTTCCATGTCTGTCTTCTATATCTAATATCTATGTCTTATGAGGATGTTTTATTAGTACCTGCTTTGAAACAAGCCATGCATGAAGAGATTGATGCTCTTATTTTTTGAGGAACTTGAGAATTAGTCTTTACACCCACATATGTTGTTGTGGGTTGTCTCTGGGTCTATACTTTAAAATATCGTTCAGATTGTTCATTTTGAGACTTTTTCACCAATTGCTCGGTTGAACACCATCAAGATTCTATTTTCTATTGCTTTCAATCTGTCATGACCCTTATTCCAGTTGGACGTCAAGAATGCCTTCTTGTATAGTGATTTGAAGGAGAAGATATATATGGAACAACCTCCAGAGTATGTTGCTCCGGGGGAGAATAAAGTCTGTCATCTTAGGAAGGCAATATATGGGCTCAAGCGAAGTCCACGAGAATGGTTTGGGAAGTTTAGCATCCATATCGGGCATTGATTTTGATGTGAAACAGTGAATGCGTGTGATTTAGAAATCAGTGATAGAATAAACTTTGTAACGTTTCACCAATAGTACAATCTTGAATAGAAAAATAGTTAAAATAAATAATACAGAAGATGGATTTAAGAAAGCGTGCAAACGCTGGGTTACGGTTCTTAATCTAAAATAAAGTGATGCAACTACTCGTCATGATGACAAGTTGTAAAATCAATATATATGATCAGCAATCATAGGTTTAACAAAATCTCACAGTCTTATAATATTTGTGTATAATATTTGTGGCAGCAAATATAATCTATAAAAATAATAGAGATGGATATTAACTCGCAAGTAAAAGACCGAGTTAAGAAAATTTACTTATTAAAGATTAGAGAAATCTCAATGACCTATAGATGATGCTAATGCGTAGAGCTCATCGTCACGATCACAACGCCTTGAAAAACACTTGAATCGGACGTCGGATGTAAGAGTTACGATTCGAAAACCAACTCAATAATGATGACGGGTCTGTTTTCTATTTTGGATCCAATATAAACTGTAGCAGCGGGTTAGGTTGCTTCTTCGCTGGTTTATGACTTAAACTCGTTCTCGTTTGTGGATCTGGGGCGGGCTTAGAGCGGGTGGGGTTCACTTCTTTCCCTGAACCCGATTTGACCCTTTATCTCTTCTTCCTATTTCTGTTGCAAGTGGCAGAACGAGAGGAGGCACGCTGAGGACGGCGGTGGCATTCACAATGAGTGTGGTCATGCGAGGAGGAGAAGCGCGGGCTCCGAGGCTCAGGTGAGAAAGGGAAAGCCGCGGTAAGGGAGGAGACAACGAGGACGAGTCTGTGACGAAGATGAAGAGGTGCAAGGCGGTTGGGTATTGGCGTCGATGTCAGCATCATGAGGGAAGGACGCCGCATACGACGCGGCGGAGAGGCGAGGAAGAGCGAGGCAAGGCGACGGGTTGGAGACCCGATCTGGTGGGCGGCGAAGGAGGGCGGAGGGGTGGCGTGAATCCTGACAGCAAAAGACGGAGAGACGGGAGACGAGGGGAGATCGGCGGTGGCGGCAGTGTGGCGATGTGGAGTCGGGGAGATGAAGAAATAGATGGTATGTTGTTTGGTTGTTTGGGTTGCTATGAGAAAGAGGCAGGGGAGAGAAGAAGATGGCTTTGGGTTTGCTAGTTGTGAGAAGATGAAAGAAGGAGATGGAGGGTGCTGTTGGCGGTGCACATAGTGAGAAGAACAGAGAAAGGAGAGAGAAGTGATTTAGCTTTTTAAGGCAAATAATTAGGAAAAATCTTAAACAAATATGAGATAACAAGTCTCTAATAACAATTTCATACAAAATTTCTTTATTATTTTTTCCAACTAATCAAAGAGTCTATAAATAGACTTTACAAAATTGTAGTTCCAAGCCACACAACCGATGTGGTACTAAATAAAAAAAATACAACTACTAATAAAAACAAAAAATACAGAAATAAATAAAAATTCTTAAATTGCTCGAATCAGACTTGAGTTGCGCGACTTCGTCTTCTTCGATTCACTCGCCATAGCTGGATGCTTGCATCAGGTTTTTATCGTTGCTAGTCAGTTCACTCGGTCTTTATTCAGCATACTAAGTCTAGCTTAGTAATTCTGGCAAGTGTACATTGATGATATTCTGCTTACTGGGAGTGATTCAGCTAGCCTAAGGCGAACAAAAGAGTATCTTAGACGTCATTTTGTGATCAAATATATAGGTAAGCCTAAAAATTTTCTGAAGATTAAAGTTGCACATAAAAAATATAGTGTACTTTTATCTCAAAGGAAGTATGCTCTGAATCTTCTGAAGAAGACAAGACTTTTGAGGTACAAACCTACTAGTACTTCAATAGAAGCCAATGTTCACTAGTGGTTTGAAGGTAGTTACATTCTTGCTGATCCAGGGAGGTATAAAAGATTGATTAAAAAATTGATCTATCTAACAGTTACTAAGCCGGGATATAACCTTTGCTTTGGTGTGCTGAGTAAATTCATGCATCAGCTCAGAGTAGTTCATTGGATAGCTGCACTAAGGATTCTGGTTTATGTCAAAAGTTCTCCATGGAAATGTCAGTTGTACAGGAAGCATGGACATGAATGCATTTCTGCATGCTCTGATTCTGTTATATTGGTGACAAGGGGGATAGAAAATCTACCACTGGATGTTACATTTTTATTGGAGAAAATATTGTGACTTAGAGGTGCAAGAAAAAAGATGTGGTATCTCGATCTAGTGCAAAAGCCGAATATAGAGGTATGGATCATACTGCTTGCGAGATGATGTGGTTGAAGAATCTAATGATGTAGCTTAGTTTTAAACGACATGAACCTATGCCTATGCATTATAATAATTAATCTGCTATCTATATGGCTCAAAACCCTGTGTTTAATGAGAGGACTAAGCACATTGAGGTTGATTGTTAAATGGTTAGAGATGCTTGGACCAAGAAGGTGGTTTCTCTCTCGTTCGCCCCATCATCAAAGCAATTGGCTTATCTTCTTATTAAAGCTTTTTCACCACATGTTTTTTTAACTTATGTAACAAGCTGAACATGATAAATATTTATACTCCAGCTTGAGAGAGAGTGTTAAATAATGAGATATTGGGTTATTGGGTTTTACCCATTAACCATACCCAGTCGTATGGTCTATATATCGTATTCTTGATATCAATAATAGATCTCAATTAAGGGTTTGTGCTTCTAACATCCCTCATACAGACATATTCATATATCATGTATGTATGCATGTCATACATACACATGCATACATATGGATCCTAATTTGTACTCACTAAAAGAAAACAAAAACCTATATCCTTCCCTTTTGAATAGACACAGTCAGGGAGCTCGTAAAAAAATGCTTAAGAGATTCCAAGGGGAATTTAGAAATATTAAGAATTTTCAGGGGCATTTTGAAACATGGAAGATTTTACCCCTTTCATTTAATTCCTTTACTAATTCTATTTAGGAGGGCAGGGTTAAATTTTTAGAAGAGTTTTACAGTAGAGTCAATTAACCTCTATTATACTCCTTATTTTTCTGCTGATTTCACCCTTTTCCTGAAGCCCCATTAAACGATCATTTTTCAATACTATTGCAACATTGCATAGATCTTGGATTTTAGAGCTCACACATGATGTCTCAATCTGCGCCCACTTGTGATCTTGAATCTTTTGAGATTGCAATCTTTCTAAGATTGCAACACACTCACATGTTGGGATCGGACTGACAACATGGATTTAAGATTATCTCCAGTAACTTGATGGACTTATGATTTACATAACTGTGTGCATGGACAATCTGTATCTAGAAAATAACTCCTAAACTCTGACTCTTCCTTTTAACCATTAATAAATTAATTAATGCTTTTCCAGGCTTGGGTCATTCTTCAACTTTCTTACTTAGTGAAAAAAGGAAAATAGACTCTAATGTTAAGTTTGTTAAATTTTTTATTTTTTTTGGCATGACAGTTTCATCCTTAGTATTGTTTTCTTTAACTCAAAAAAGCATGCCTAAGACAAAAGGTGATGATTTTTATTTGATTCTGAGAATAGGTCATGGATCTCTGATTAATGAATATTCACTTTCCATTATGCTCTGATTTTCTCTTAACATGATTATTCTGACTAACCACATGGTTGTGCTCAGGGATACAATAGACAATTATTCATTGGAATTGTACTTATTAGCAGATGTCCTACTCAGTTTCATGGCTAAGAACTTGGGAGTCAACCCGGAGGTTATCACCAATATGTTTAAGGATGGAATACAATCTATGAGAATAAATTATTACCCACCATGCCCCTAGCTGACAAAGCACTAGGTTTCTCACCACATTCTGATGGTTCACTTATAACGTTGGTCCTTCAAATAAATGAAGTCCAAGGATTGCAGATCAAGAAGAATGGTGGATGGGTCCCTGTCAAGCCTCTTCCCGGTGCTTTGGTCGTGAATATTGGTGACATCCTCGAGGTAATTATGATCCTTTAGGGGCATATGTAATAGTTTATTCCTTGTTGATAGTGAATGTTAAAGGTAAAAAACCAAATTTTTATATCTCAATCAATCATTTCTTTGTCCCCACAGTGATAAATGTATTCCTGTCATTTCTTTTGATATAGATACTCAGCAATGGGACTTATAGAAGCATTGAGCATAGGGCCACAGTGAACAAAGAGAGAGAGCGCCTCTC
Source organism: Agave tequilana (assembly GCA_038442645.1). NCBI lineage: Eukaryota > Viridiplantae > Streptophyta > Magnoliopsida > Asparagales > Asparagaceae > Agave > Agave tequilana. The sequence goes on from JAVJIF010004743.1 coordinate 224,941, forward strand.
AGTAGCGGCATTTCATAGCCCCAGTTCTGACTCTGTGATTGGCCCCCTTCCAGATATTGTCAGAGTCAATGAGGCAAAATATAAGACTGTAAACAATGAGGATTTCATGAAGCTCTTCTTCTCTGCAAAACTTGACGGCAAGAGCTCTCTGGATCGCATGAAGTTGAACAGATGATCCTAGTGACATGGTAAGAGTAATTGTAGTCATCAAACTTTTAAGCATAAACAAAAAGGAGCTCGATGAACTTCTGCAAGCATCCTAGTCAGTGACTAGCTCTGTTTACACAATTGAGGGGTTTCAGTTTCAGTTTCATTTAATCATGCATGCTACTGGCTAAGACTATTACATAATTATATTTTCTAAGTAATACCTATATATTCAGCCGAAGGTTCGCATTATCTTGAATATGATTTTTGTTACAGGTCCATAGTTACCGAATTCTTACCGATGAATTTCTTGAAACCCCACGAATATTTGCATGTGTGGTGCATGTGTCGAAAGCTTGTTTATTTTGGATGTTAAAATTTGGATAATGAACATCCCGGAGCGAGAGTAGTTCTAAGATGGGTAACCTCCTGGGAGGTCCTTGTCTGGCACACTTCAGTTATATCCTTTGTCATTATCATCCACATCATCCTCCCTACCAAATCTAAGAAAAACCCATTGCTTAGGTTGAGTATTTTAGATGATACAACAACATAGACTAGCAAATAATTTGGAGATTTATATGGTTTTCAAGAGTTATGGTCATTAGGGTTTTTTTTTTTCCCCCCGCAATTTAGATGAAAGGTCTTGATCATGTTTTACAGATTTCAAGTAGGAGGGAGCACTTTCAGCTAGGAGGGTGGACTTGATTTAATCCTGAAAGATCTCAAAATCTCCATGGGAGGATCTGTTGCCGGAATGGGGGAGAGGGGTCTTGCAGCGGAACTGAGAGGTCTCGGATCGTCAGTTTGTTACGTGGGCCACCAGAGTCTCTCATCTTCCTGAAACCAAAGATTCAGCCTTTGGTCACACTGGCAATGTAAGGATACATGGATAAGTGATCTGATCTTTAGACTTAATCAAGCAGTTGTATCTGCTAGAAAATTTGAACTCTAAAGTTACTCTATAAAGCATTATGATTACATGTAAGCATTCTTGTCTTTTGATGTAACAAGTTTTTGCTATGTGGAGTTTTGACACTAAGACTTCATTTCTAAAGCATTTATGAGGTCTTTGAAGTTCATTAGTGAGTAACCTACTAGCGTTTATCGATCCCTATTGCTTTAGATATGCTATTAAAGAATGCAAGTCTAATTGAATTTCTGTATTATGTGAAGTGCATGCAAGTTAGTTGCTTTTCTTCTTTTTAGTGCTGTTAGAAGTTTGTAACTATGCTTTAAGACAAAGGAATCATTCATACAATTTCGTATAATTAGTTTAGTACTATGTTGTATAATTTAAAATATTTCATGAAGAGTAGTTTCTTATTGAGTGAGTGATGGACTCATCCAATTCATCATTCTATTTTTCCTGGCTAGCTGACTTATTGGCCCTACTGCCACCATGGAAGTACTAGGACATGTATGAAGTGGTGGTCTGTAGTGTGTGAGGAACCCTTCACGTCTGATTTTTAAGGGGGGAGCCTAATTTTATCGTCTAGGAGCTTATCTCAAATTTTCTTTTGCTTGGCCTCTAATGAAAAGACCTACTTTCTTATGATCTACTTTCTTGTGATTACGAGGGTTATTTGAGTATGAAATCTAATCCTGGAAATACAACATCCCATTTTCTTTTACCATCCAAGGCTTTGAGACATTTCGAAATCGGAAAATCTCTATAAGAGCAAGTGCTATCAGAGAACAATTAACCGATTTGGATTTGCGAATTATTATAGAGTATTCATTGGTAGAATGGAAGGAATTAGCAGATGAAGACTCTGCTCGAAATGAATGGGAAGATAGAAAAATTCGAAGAAGTAAGAATTTTTTGGTGAGACGCATGAAATTAGGTAAAAATTTTATTCAAATAAATGTAGAACCAGAATGGATGGTTATGTGCCTATTACCAGTCCTTCCTCCTGCATTGAGGCCAATCATTCCGCTAAATGGGGGTAAACTAATGAGTTCGGATATTAATGAACTTTATAGAAGAGTTATATGTCAGAACTATAGTCTTACCAATCTATTAGCAACAAGTAGGTTTACGTCAGGAGAATTAATAATGTGTTAGGAAAAATTAGTACAAGAGTTTGTGGGTACACTTCTTGATAATGGGATATGCTGATAACCAATGATGGATGGTTATAATAAAATTTACAAGTCATTTCAAATGTAATTGAAGGGCAAGAGGGAAGATTTCGCTACTCTGCTTGGTAAGCGAGTCGATTGTTCGGTGCATTCCATCATTATTGTGGGTGCTTCGCTTTCATTACATCAATGTGGATCACCTCAAGAAACAATAATAGAGTTTTTTCAAACATTTTTAATACGTCTGATTAGACAACATATTGGTTCAAACATAGGGGTTGCAAAAGTAAAATTCAGGAAAAAAAAACCGATCGTATGGGAAAATAATTCAAGAAGTTATGCAGAAGCATCCTGTATTGTTGAATAGAACACCTACCTTGCATAGCTGGCATACACGCATTCCAACCCATTTTAGTTGAGGAACACGCTATTTATTTACACTCATTTTTGGCTAATTACTTATCTTAATCTTCGATGAAGGTTTTACCTTGATTAGGAGGCGATCAGTGCATAGCCCATAAGATCATATTCAGTCCCCGTACATATTACATCATCATGACTATAGAGAGTAAGCATGAAATAATACAGACTTTTAAGGAGGAATCGATCGTCATGAGTTATCAGTGACACTCGCAATGACAAGGCTCTTCCGATGATAAGACACGTATGGATAGTAATCAAAATAAAAAAAAAACAAGAAGAAGAATAAAATAAAAGCAAACTTTGATTAAATTGAAAAACTATGAAAGAAAAGAAGTTTTGCATCGGTGTCACTCTCAATACAATTCTTTCTCTACTTCTCTCATGAATCTCTTCTCTAATCTAAATTTACAAAGAAACAGAAAATTAAATAAATAAAAAAGAAAGACTTGAGTTAAAACTAAAGTAACAGTCTAATCTAAACTCTTTACTAGAGTGGTGCCCATTTGTCTTCGGAGATTGCAGTATTTATAGGCAAAACTGGAAGGAGCAGAGCGTCAGAAGATAGGGGGAGCAAATGCTCCCCCAACTGACTCAACAGTGTCGCGGATCCGCGGCACTGGCCACGGATCCGCGGCCTGGATCTGGCCGTAGAGCCAGATCCAGGAGTCTGTGGATTTGCTTTTTTTGATAACCCATTTTATCTAGTTGGATTTCCAATTTGACGTTGCAATCTTCAACATATTTGACTCAATCTTCAGTTGTGAAAATAAATCATCCAAAATCCGAATTTGTTTCCCAATATGATCCAATCAGATTTTCAATTTGATGTTGGAATCTTTAATATGTTGCCTCAATCTTCTTTTATGAAATAAATAAATTTAAATCTGAATTAATTTGGGCTTTTGGTCTTATTTTCGTTTCTTCTCCATTAATCAAGGCATGGACACATTTAGACAAAAAATATGAATAAATAGCAGAGTTTATTAAAAAATAAATGTGAGAATGAAATAATAAATATGTAAAATATGTGTACGATCACACCCCTACACTTATCTTTTGTTCATCCTCAAGTAAAATAAATAGAAAGAAAATTAGAGCTAACTTAATCTAACTCACTTTCGTAAGAATCACTGTTGCATTTAGCACGTGCAACAAGTCGTTAAAACTGTAGGTTACCCTAAAGGATGAGTTTTGTCTCGTGAGGGTTTTCAGTGAATTACACCCACAAAATCTATAAAGAAAAAAAAATAAAGTGTTAGTATTTTCGAAACACATTTTGAAAAAAGAAAAACATATTTAAAGCAATTTTACAAAAAGTGAAGTAATTTATAAGTCATAGAAACGAACCAATGTGGATTTCAATGTGAAGCAATTTGAAGGGACTGGGACGTGTTCCCAAGCATCAAGCAATTTGGATTCCAAACTAAGAAAAGAGCCAACAATTATAACAAAATAAGAATTAGAAAATTAAATAAAAATTAAAAAAAAGAGAGATGAGCTGGGGCCATAAATTAAAGAGCAAGGGAAGGCGGAGTACCAGCGGCGGCGTGACGAGAACTCGAACTGCTTCGTTTGTTTTCTTGATCCTCATTTATCTTCATAGATTGATCGGATGATATTAGCTGAGTGTGATCCTCAGATAATACAGCTGGAAATTTTGATTCTAAACTATTTTTTGGACAAAATAAAAAATATACAAACCCAGTATGAGAACTATTTGTTGGACAAAACCTGTAATCTTCAACCCTCCGTTGCCCAACAAGCAATTAAAGACATGAAGCTTCCAACATGCTTCCAGTTTTTGTTCGTTTCGCGGCACGCAATACAACACAAGCTGGCCCTAAAGCTTTTTCAGCACCCAAGCAACAGCAATGTCACATTCTTCCATCTGAAAGCCAAGGAGCTTAGCTTTAGTGTCTTCACCTGCTGAATTAATTTCCCCCCAATGTAGTGAACTCAGATCCAGATTGATCACCGGAAATGATCAAGCCAATTCTTGGCAGATGTCATCAAATACCGAACCGAGTTGCTTGGCACCAGATTTTAAAAAGAACTAGGCAGTTCATCAGCAAAATTAAAGGAGAGCTAAATATCAATGAAACAATCTGCAGTGGCTGTTGGAACACGCATCAACTCTTCATCAGTGTCCTCGGATAAATGCTTAGATGGAGCAAGTCATTACACTAAAAAGACATGGTTAAACGCAGTTTGCAAGCAAGCAATAGGTCCTCAAACCCCGAAACCTAAAGTTACAAAGCTTGTAAGCAAGTGTCAGAAGAAGTTTATGAATTAAACCCGCATTAAAACTTTGGAAACAAACAACAACAACAACAACTAAGCCACTTGTCCCAAGTATTTGGGGTAGGCTACATGAACCAAAAAGAATTACCCCAGATCGGGCACATGGATCAGCTCTAACGTTGGAAACTAACAAACCTAAAAAAATTTCATTGGACACAAGAAGACAGCTCTACAACCAATGCCATACCCATACCCTTTCAAACACAACACTTGATAACAAAATAAAATGGCAAGAATGTTGGGTATGGTCCATGGACAACCAGAACTAACAGTGCTTTTAGACTCTTAACTAATCGCTCATAGATATTGCAATAATGCATCTGATGGCAGTAACTTCTGCAAATTTATCGGTAGACAGACTGAACAAATCCTGCAAAATGAAAGGCCAAGCAAGAAGAGTTAACAAGATATATAGTACCAACCTGACAATGAAATAGGTAGAAAAAAACTGAAAGCGAAAAAGGTGCAAAAAAGATGTAGCAGATTCAAGCAGCGAGGTGAATTAGGGGGAGGAAAAAGCCCTGAGGCTGTTGGCAGTTTAAGCCGTACTGACAAATCCTGCAAAAAATAGTAAACTGCAGAACCTAGTTGACATTGTTAGTTATGAAGATAACAAAACACATCATAACAAGGTAAGTACCATAAATCGAAGGAGCATAATGGTGCCAAGATCAAGAAGATAAAATTAATTTGAAACTGCTATAACATCTTACAGCTGACAATAAGAGATCAAAGCTTTCAAGTTCCATCCCCTAAAAGGCTAAAACTGTACTTTATGTACAAAATCCTAGGTTGACGAATCTTGTACTCTGTCATACAGGACTTCGGAAGACTAAACTGCATCCAGATTGACATCCTATGAACCACGAGTATTCCCTGTACCAACACAAAATTAATTCCCTGAATTACTAATCTAAGACAAAGGGTAGTTCAGCACCGATATCACTTACCTCTTGAAGATGAACTTCTATGAAGGGCCTTGGAGCCTCTATTAATCGAAAAGGTGGGAATCTTTGATATGATTAAAGAGCTTTGTAATCCTTCAAGTAGCTGCAAATATCATCAGTTGAGTGATAATTAGAGAAAGTTACTTATGGAAATTAATTAAAAGAAATAAGAAATTATTACAGTTGAGCACTTGAGTTTACCATTCTACTACTAGCCAGAAAATAAAATTTAAGAGGGAGGGGGGGGAGCCTTTGCTATCGGTCAATAAATTTATGACTTGTACACTATGATGTGGGACACTTCTGCCCGAAAATTGGCATGTCCGGCACGCGCTGACATGACACGCATGTCCATATATGACTCACACTTACAAATGTTCGAATCGTTATTTACCTCAAAAAATACACATAAGATGAAGTATATTATTGTCTTTTGACAAAAGTTAAACTAATATTTAGATCTGTTTTACGATAGTTAAGTTCTTCTATATATTAATATTAGCCTAATACATGTAATTCTTAGACAAATATGCATATATTTAGAAGAAATTTATGTATTTAGTTGTGTACTCGTGCCTGGATATTGAACAATTGCCATGTACGACACTCTCTGTCCATGTCGGAATAAGACACTCGTGTTCGTGTCTTCAAATCATAGCTTGAACTTTATATAACATGCCAATGAAGTGGGTGCAACTGGCCATGAACTAATTGATTCTGGTGGCATAAAATCAAAATACACAGATAAAGGGCAAACATGATATCAAAACTATCTCCACTCCGCATTATCTAAAGCATTTTAGTTTTTAAACAACTGTAAATAAACAGAAACAAGAAAATGGCCAAACTTTTGGCTCATGGAAGTGGAATGATAATTGAGCTTAAAACAAGTCAATGAAAGATTGGAGTGCCAGATGAAGTCACAAGTGAACTGATGGAAACAGGGTCAGTTGGTAAGTTAACTAGCAATAAAGGAATTTTGCTAGAGACGTAAGCTTAGAGAGGGCAGATTGGTTAACATGGCACAAGCTAAATACCAGCAACAATGCCAATGATCCCATCAGAACGCCGTAGTTAAAGTCAGTGAGGCCTGGCTCACTAGTTAAAGAGTGGGAGTGGGTTGTGGGGAGTCCCACGTTCAAGTCAGGCTACAGCCAAATGTTTAAAAAAAAAAAAAAAGGGAGGGGAAGAGGTGTGGGCTTTTTTTTTTTGGTTTTTTTTTTTGGGTGGGGGGTGGGGGGTTTTTGGGTTTTTGGGTTTTGGGTTTTTTTTTTTTGGGGGGGGGGGGGGGGGGACTAGCCAATTAACAAACACATGTCCCAGGGAAAGATAAGATCTGAAGCAGTGAAATTCAAATATGCTTCAAACAAGGCACATATGGATGGCAATGTGAGAGCCACTCCACTACTAGAAGAGAAAGCTAAGGCCAAAAGAAGGTTGGTCATTAGCGAGTACAAACAACAAGAGCCATGAAGCGATGGGAAGCAAAAAACTTCAGATTCAAACGAGAAATGCAGATAGGTCACAAGAACAATCAAGATACCACACGAGAGGAGACGTTCTAGTAGTGTGTTCAAGCTAGAGTGTGATCCTTGTGGAGTGGGTATTGGAGTAGTACTCTCACAAGAAAAGAGACATATTATCTTTCTCAGCGAGAAGTTAAACGAGGCACGACAAAAGTGGTCTACTTTTGAACAAGAATTGTATGTGGATACCGTTCATTGAAGACGTGGAGAGCAGTGACTTTGTGCTATTTTCTGACCACCAATCACTCCAGCATTTCAAGAATCAGAAACACATCAATAAGATGCATTCGAGGTGGGCATCATATTTTGAGCAGTTTAATTTTGTGATACGTCATAAATTAAGTGTGGACAACAAAGTTCCCAATGCATTGAGCCGAAGAGTTTCGCTGTTGATCTCTTTGCAAAGTGAAATCATTGAGTTTGAATTCTTGAAGGAATTATATGAAGAGGATGAAGATTTTGTTGAGATTTGGGAGAAGTGTTCATCACGACAGCTTGCGAAAGATTTTCATATTTTGGGCGGATTTCTTCTCAAAGGAAGCCAGTTATGTACCGAGGACTTCGTTAAGGGAGAAGGTACAGACCTACACAGAGACGGGCTTGGTGGGCACCTTATTAGAGATAAGACTATTGCTAGCATCGAGGAGAGATACTTATTGGCCGCAATTAGGGAAGGACGTTGCTACAATTGTGAGTTATCCGGTTTGCCAAGTTGCTAAAGGGAAAGCTCAAAAATATGGTTTTGTATACACGCTTGCCCGTCCCCAAAGGTAGTTGGGAAGACTTGAGCATGAATTAGACTTGAGCATGAATTTCGTGTTGGGACTTCCTCGCACACAAAAGGGAGTGGATTCCATCGTCGTTGCGGTTGATCGATTTTTCAAGATGGCACACTTCATTCCTTACCGAAAGACTTATGACGCACCACACGTAGCCAAGTTATTCTTCCAAGAGGTTGTGTGATTGCATGGTGTGTCGAGTTTCATTGTGTCAGATCGGGATAGCAAGTTTTTAGCCAATTTTTTAACTACTCTATGGAAAAAATTCGACACATCACTAAAGTAGGCGGCATCCTCAAACAGATGGGCAAACGAAAGTTGTCAATCGTACATTAGCCAACTTGTTGGCGAGCATCTGTGGAAGCAAGCCAAAAGTATGAAATCAAGCTTTAGCTCAAGCAGAGTTCGCCTACAATAGCATAGTCCACAGTTTAACAGGTATGTCACCTTTTACTATTGTATATAGGAAGATACCCCAATATCTCCTAGACTTAACCAAGCTACCTAGTGGGGAAAGGGTTTAGTAATGCAGATAGCGCCATGACTGAATAAGTTCTTGATGTTCAAGAGTCGGATCGATCAAAGTTAGAGCAATCTAATGCAAAATACAAGTTGTTAAAAAAGGGGACAGAAAATTTTCAAAGGAGACATGGTAATGGTGTATTTGAGAAAAGAGAAAATTCCTACTGAATCCTACAGTAAGTTGAAGCCAAAGAGGCGGAAACTAGATTTGCAAATCTCACAAGCTTTGCTCGTTCCACTAAATGACCAAGTCATAAATTAATAATTTGAGATCATAAATCACATACTAAATTATAAACAAGTTTAGTAGCTTTCAAAATTTCCTGTGTTATTACTCTTAGTCTATTTGTCACTGGTTTAGTTTATACATATCCTTCGCATGTGGAATATTTTCAAACTGAGTATTTGTTACATGATCTCAATATTCTGATGTGTATCTGATCTACATACAGGCTAATATGGATTCTGTTTACAGTATAATTAACAAAAGTGCAGATGGAAGCAGGAACACGTTCAAACTCCAAAGGCAATAATCAAATTGAGTTCCAAGGCGCAGAACACCCGTCCAAGATCATTGAAATAATTGTTATGAAACATATAGTTGTGACAGGTTCACAGAGATTTAACAATGTATGACAGTAATGTAAGGTTCGAATTGGCTATTCATAGCTGAAATTTTGGCTTTTTCCTAATTTATGAGGTTAAGAGCCATGAAGGCACAATGAATATTATTTTCTGTCTCCTAATTGAGATGTTTTGAGGATGTATTCGAGTCTCAACTCACGCTATTTAACTCGTGTTGCAATTATAACCTCTTCGAGAAAATTCTCAAATTGGAATTCACACGTTTTGTTAATGAATTCCGACGCCCCCAGCCCCATCAAAAGTAAAATTAAAATAATAAAATAATTGCAACTATGCCTATAACAGAAATCAGAATGCGACGAAAACAGAAATGTTACATATCCCAAATTCCTTAATTGGAACTCCAGAATTCCAACCTACCGGGAACCAAACAGGACAAGTGTATTTACTTAGCACCTCTTATACCAAGTATGAGCTGTCACAGTAAGTATTCAAAATATAACCATAGTTGTCAATATTGTATAATGTGTGATACCTATCATACAATACAACACGATATGACCAAAAAATGATTGGGTGTTTGTGTTGTATCACATCATATGATAGTCTGAAATTCATATCGCGCAACACATTAGCTTTGAAATTGAATATGGTTTCTAGGTTTTATTCGGGTTTCGGGTCCATTACTTTCTTAACTTGTGGTATATAAACTGGAGGACCCAACAGATTTAGAGTTTTTTCACTCAACCTGACCTCTTTCCTTCGTAATTTTTGTCTTCAATCGCTTTAGCTCTGGCTACGAGGAGCTTTGCCACCCATCTTCAAGCCTTGCCAACTTTGTGCGTGTGTCCTCTTTTAATACCTCTCTTTTCTAATTCAGTCGCTCTACATTTCTTTATAATGTTAGTATGATCTAGAATATGATAATTAATTGTTAGATTAAATGTGTTACTGTGTAATTATTAACTATTTGATTGCTAGCTTAATTGATCAGGTATTGGTCGATGATTGGGATTTGTTGGTTTTCTTATGTATTATTCTTGTTGACATGTCGTAACAGAAATACGGTAACAAAAAACTAATTTATATCACGTGTTTAAGAGATTATCTTGTGTTGTTATTTTGATTAATGACATTATGGTTATTAGACTTGGAACTTGCACGTAAGATTTGTGTTTATAAACTTATCTATATACATTTGAACTTTGTAGACTACATCTTTCAACTTATTAACATTTCTCAGTTATTCATTGTTTTATGTTTAAATTTGTCCATATTACAAAATACATATAGTTGTATGCATAATTTCTTAATTATTACACATGAGTTAATGTATCTTAACTTACACAATACGATAAGATACCTATGAAAAACAATATCTTATACATATCACAATTTGACAACTTTGAATATAACCTCTGAATGAAATGCCGCATGAAAAATTAATGGTGTGTGACTGTTGTCAAAGCAATGGAAACCACCATCGTCTGAAGATTTAAGCCCTAAAAGTTTTAGTTTTTTTCTTTTTCTTATCTTTTCTTTTGTTCGTTTGTTTGTATGTGTGGTTGTGGGTGGGTTGGGGTGGGGGAGAGCAGCAGAAGCCACAATCATAACCAAGTTATCAGAATTTACCCTTGAAGTTGGCTGAATTCTGCGATTAGATCTTCTTGGTTCAATGGCATCATGGATTGCCTTTCCACTGTTTTCTGAGGGTTTCTTTTCACTTCTGGTAGACTTATCCAAAGCAGGAGTAAGCTTTCCTTTTACCTCTAGCTCAGACTCAACGGCTGAAGAGGAATTCTTCTTGGCAGCATGGACAGCAGATAGAGACTGAACAGAAGACACAGGAACCAAGCTCTCTATTGTTCCAAGACTGCTTGGAAAAGAAACTTCTACAAAATTCTTTTCTAAATTATTTTCATTGGTAAATCCAGCTCTCATATTTGATGAAGAACCATGACCATTTTTTTCACCGTTTGAAGCAGATACAGTGGTAACGGAAAGATTGTCCTTCTCAGTTGTCCTTCTAGTTTTAGAAGCTTGAGACTTCACAGGTTTAACCCCAAGAGACTTGGAGTTGCCAACCCATTTCCCTTTGGAATCCACCCTAGAAGTATCTCTGGTATCCACCTTAGAAGTATTTCTCCACGGGCGGGGTGCTTGTGGCATCAGATATTTTGCAAACTTAAGAGAGTCATTCCCTTGACTTGTCACAGTCTTGTCTGAAACATAATGTTTGCTTACTTCCATAAATTTCCTTTTTTTTCCAGGCTTTGGAACACCGAAGACAACTCTTGATCCTTCTTTTTGCAGGCCAGTCCGCTTCATTTTCAGTGCATCAGAAATATTTGCCTCGCTTGCATTCTTTCCAACAGAAAATATTTTGTCCTTTGCGGATAAATTTAGTTGTCCTAACTCCTCTTTCCCAGAAGCCTCGGGAGGTATTTTCTTTGACAGCTTACCTATTTCTCTACTGTCAACTTCTGCGTCAAGTTTGGCTTCAGGTCTGCCCAACTTTTGCCGCTTCTCTTGGGGAGTATCACCCTGGTAGATGTTTATAAGAAACAAATGACCAAATGGAAAAAATATTAATACAGGTACCCATATTTAATAGCAAAATGTAATAACTTGCAAGATGAAAATGAGAACCTCATATGGTATAAGCGTATTTTCTCTTGCACGAGACCACTCTATCCATTGACCGTCCTTCCATGTGAGTGATGGCCGAAGATCCCATGCTTGAACAAGGGATGAATCACCGCCAGCTGAATGAAATTGCATATTTAGTCAGACCACTTTGTACAGACAAAAAACTAAAATTGACACAAAATAAAGATATCCCATGATTTTAAGCACTGTAGGAGGCTTACAGTAGTTTTAAAAGAATAATAACCATGAGAGTATTAAAAAAAATCTAAAAATCATAATAATTAAATCATTTCTCTCTTTTTTCTATTTGATAGTTATAAAAGAAGACACCAATGATTTGGGATAAAGTCTTTGTTGTTGATATATGTACCAAAACAAACTTGCAAATGTTAGTTAGGAAATCTAATGATTGTCACAAAAAGGGTTCTTTTTTTTTCATTTTTCTTCTTCCTTAATATATGCAACCACACAAAAATGCTAAAAAGTTCATGATAAATTTAGACTTACAACACATTTTTGAAGTAGAAATACTGTTACTTTGCAGAAACTCTGCATGTAATATGTGATGTGCAATGTTTAAAAAAGCTTGCTTCAGAGTGTATTGAGGCATAGCGGTGACAAGTTGCTACATAGCCTATGGTGCCACTATTTTCTGTGAAGCGTGCTCCATTTTCTGCAAAGTTTATGTTTTGCACGTTATGCATTGGAGCCTACACTTAACATAAAGATTTTTTCATATCCCTGCCTTGTTATGTTTTTACCAACATAATGCTTCAAGTGATGTGAGGATCTCGACTATTCACCTCCCACCACTAGTATTGACAACATCACTTCCATCACCAAGTATATTTTTAGTTATGCTGAGACATCTCTTATGTGCTATTTTCTGATCACAACTCAAAAATTCTACGCAGACAGTCCTTATTCTTATCCGCCTTCATTTTCTTTTTTTCAATCTAAATTACATAATTAGATACACATTAAATCTTTTTTTTTAAAAAAAATTAACCCTTGATGTCAGTTGTATGCGTCCCCTTTTTTCCATTTAGCTCTTTGATGTCACCTTCACTGTCAACTTAGAAACAGCCATACCCCTCTTTTTTACTGCCTCAACCCAATTTTTATTTAGTTTCCCTAATGTTAGCAATTCGTCAACTTGAAAAGAATCACTCCTCACCACCAGAACCCATCTGTCTATACTGCACATACAAACCATCTAAAATTATTGTTCCTCTTCTTATCCTCAATGAGAGCTACTTCTAATTTTTTTATGGATATATTTCTTGTCCTATCTTTTAGCAATGGATGGACTTATAATATAATAAAATTTCATTCAGTTGCAAGGGATGGACTTCACATAATACTCTATAAGCACTACTCCACTTGAATCATCATGCTTTAACTTATGGACAGCAATGGATGGACTTATAATATAATAAAATTTCATTCAGTTGCAAGGGATGGACTTCTAATTTTTTTATGGATATATTTCTTGTCCTATCTTTTAGCAATGGATGGACTTATAATATAATAAAATTTCATTCAGTTGCAAGGGATGGACTTCACATAATACTCTATAAGCACTACACTTGAATCATCATGCTTTAACTTATGGACAGCATCAAATCCAACCTCGCCACATATTTTACTCCTAAGTAAGAAAAACAATCGTATGTAATTTCCTGCCCATCAAAGTAAATAATTCCCTCTTTTTTTCTTGTAGTTTTGCTCAACTTACATTCCATGTATTCTGTTTTGTTGGGTTATTCTAAATCATATAGATATTAAAGCTTCTTTCCCCATTCAATCATTAAAATGTATCCCTTATCTATTCTCATCAAATACTAAAATTTACTCAAAGACACCATCCACCATGAAAGTCCCTCCAGAATGCGTACAATTTCATGCATAAGTAAATAGGAAAGACTGATGACAACCCTTAAAGATGAGCTGGAATGAAAATAAATGGACCAATCTCTCTTCTGATTGCTCGCTCTAGTTACAACAATTTACATAATTATAATCATCAATTATAACTTCTAGACACTCCTTTTCAGAACCCACCACAGAATATCGCTAGAGATGAAATCACCTTTTCTAAACCAAACTTTAACATCCAATGAAAACAATATGAGATTCTTCGTCAGTCATATTAATAAGTATAAACACATGCACAATAGACATCCCATGAATCAAACTGAATTGACATTTGCAAATAATCATTTCTTTTCTTATTCCAAAGTCCAAAAAAGTTTCTACAGCATCATATACCGCCACTATTCTTGTAAGTCCGTCCCAAAGGTATCATTAGACATTTTGTCAATACTTTGCAACTTTTGTGAACAACATAGTGAGACATGTTATTGTTATTTACCCTTTAAATTCTTCCAAAACCTCATGGGACTATAATAAACTCCTGTATTTGAACTTCTCTTCAAGCATTTTTAAACTCATTAAGCTCGATTAGAACAGTACATGTCCCTACCATGGACTAAATCATTTGACTTTACCTTAAATCCTATGTGATTCACTCAAGAAGAGTAAATCACTCAATTTTCTTTTGTTTCTTGTTGTGTTACTGGAATTATTTGGCATTGTTGTAACAAGAGGAAGGTGGGTGAAATTGCAAGGCAGGAGTTAGGGAGCCTTTTAACTACAACAAACATTGAAAATTTTCAAAAAAATAAAAAGAATGAAATTACTAAAAATAGAACAAATAAAAATTACATCAAAATTTTAAATAAAAATTGCATAACTAATAAGGAAAATAAAAATTAACACCAAAACCTTAAAGGCAAGAAGCATCAACAACATAAGAAGATAATTTATACAATATGAAAAACTTCCTAAAAACTGACAAGGACTAAAGTGTCCCAAAGAGAACAAAGCAAAGTTTGGGGGCCTAAGTAGGGGTTTAGTGGGCTTTTACTACAATGTTCTTTGGCAGTCACTCTTAATACAGATAACAATATCTACATCTCTGCTAAATTGTGTAGGCAAGCTTTTATATTTCAGTTATCATAAACCTTAGATTTATCCTCACTAACCATTAAGATTCTAATAAACTGTTTTTACTACTCACCTGACACAATTAGATGTTAATTCCTTTTCATTTACATTCAAGCTTCCTCCTTTCACCATTATATCTTTAAAAAGCATAAAATCCACACCTTTAAAGTGCTTCATCAATCATCATTCAGCTCTTGATTTCACCATTATGTATTAAGGCGAAATCTTAACCTTTCAAGTTCTCATGCATTAAGCTTTTGATACAACATGCCCAATTAACTAAGAAATTTATATTAAGTCTTTGCCTAGCAAGATTTTCATACACTAAGATTTCTGAATAATGTTCATAGTTCGTACAATACATAGTTAGTTTGTTGGATTATGAAGTCCGTTCCCATTTGACAAAAGTTCATTTTTATACGGAGTCGTATATAAAAAACATGTAACAAGTTAAAAGCTTAATGTAGTCAAATGATCAAAAAATGTAAATGTGAATAGTTATATTTTAATTTATTAAAGACGCTTATCTAAAGTTATTCAACAGACAAGACAAACAAAGAAACTTAACCATCTAATATGGACATGGTCAAAAACATGACCTTGGAAATGGGATCTTATTGAATTGGATCTTACAGATGTAAACCGAAAAAAAATGCAAAGCTTAGTGAAACTTGAGAAATAGGATATTAAATCAACCTTGGCGTCCAACACTTAAAGACTCTCTAGCCCTAATTTTGGATAAGGGAAACCATCAGAGAGATGAAATATCAAGGGGTTGATACGCACTGGCCAAGAAGCAGAATGCCAAGTGAGGGGAATCATTAGCTCTTTATTAGCTTAGGTTGTTTTTCCCCTTTATTTTAGGCTAGGCTCAACTTTATTTTTTTGTTTTAGTCCCATATTGAATATGTGGGAAAAATTCTCATGAATTGGACCTATATAAGGCCAGGACCTATAGTCTTTTATTCGATTTAGTTGACTTAAAAAACTCTTTATTTTGCATTGCAAGTTTGGTTCTGTAATTGAATCTCTGAATGGTGAAGTGCTAAGTGGGAGTACGATCTCCTTGATGCTGAATCCAAAACCAATTTTATCCTCAAACTCTAATTTTCTCCCCTCATCTTCTTTTTTCCCTTCCTGTATTACATCAGTTTGGTATCAGAGCTAAATTCATATTCTTTTCTTCCTCCACAGAAAAATCACCCCCTCCAAAAAAAACCTAGCCTCCTCCACAAAACCCCAGATCCGTCTCTTTATCTTCCTCTTCTCTAGTTTTCAAACAAAAAAAAATTGAAACCCTAGATCAGATTAAAAAAAGTAAAAAAGTAAAAAGGGGAAAAAAGAAAAGAAAATACAAAAAAAGAAAAAAATATAAAAATATATTGTTCCTCTTCCTCCCCCCTTCACCGACAACATAACCGGGCCACAGCCATCCATCGTCGTCGACAGCAGATCCGGACGCCCTCACCACCGACATCCACTCCTGCAACCGGAGTCATCGCCACTGTCTTCATTTTCCCCAACCGCCTTCGCCTGCGAACACCCCCGACGATGTCGCTGACGACATCGAGATCCACCCCCGACTTCCTCGCCATCCCCGCCAGAGTTCCATCGCCTCATCACAACCCTCGTCGACCACCACGACCTCCGCCAACCCAACACGACTTCACCGGGGATCTCGCCGACCAGATCCGCTCTTGAGATCCCATCGACGCCACAAAATCCAATCGTCAGCGTCCTCACCGACCTCCACCGACTTTGTCCCCACCTTCTGACACCTCTGACGACCTCGTCGAGCACCGCCACCCTCTCCAACTCTCCTCCCTGCCAGATCCGGCCCCACGCTGTCATCATTTTCCTCTTTCCTCATCACCGAAGCATCAACATCGCTCATCGCTAGATCACCACCGCAGATCCACCGCCGTCGCCACCCAGATTCGTCGCTGCCATTGCAAGTTACCGCCATCCAGGTGAAGGAGAAGGGAGAACGAGTGTGGGTTTCAACACCTAAACCCAAGCCCAATTACTATTAGGTTTAAGTTGTTCAACCGTCAAGTAAACCCAACGCGCTTCGAAGACCCGACCCATATTTCAAGTGTTGGTTTCAGATCTTGTATAATCCAACCAACCCGACCCGAACACAACTCGCTCCAACTCAGGCCCGGTCCGATTCAGTCAGCCGAGTTGATTCAGCCTGGTTCAACTCAACAACCCAAGTCAGTGAGTCGACTCAGCCAACTCAGAACGGGTCAACTC
Organism: Agave tequilana; assembly: GCA_038442645.1. Taxonomy (NCBI): domain Eukaryota; kingdom Viridiplantae; phylum Streptophyta; class Magnoliopsida; order Asparagales; family Asparagaceae; genus Agave; species Agave tequilana. The sequence continues at coordinate 242,170 of JAVJIF010004743.1, forward strand.
GCTGAGCCAGTTCAGTCCAGAAACAGCACAACAATCCAGGCCCATTCGGAGTCCGAACTGAGATCTGTCTGAAACGTTAGATCCGTAGCCGACTCTCAGAGATACTAGAAAATTTTTGTAGCTTTTGGGTAACAGAACCAGCCTCTACAGGCCCTTATTTGGAGCCACTACTCGGTATTAGTGCTTTCTCAAGCGCCTTTGTGCACCTTCTAACCTCACCTCACTTTTTTACGATATTTTACATATCTCTTGTGTACTTGTGGTGATTGTTAGTTGTAGCAGCTCTTATTAAGTGCCTAATTTGCTGCTTACTTGCATTTTCACTGTTAGGATCCATTTTGCACAATTCATTTTAGAAACCCATAGGAAATTTTTCGGTTGATAATATAGGCAGGCGTCTAATGAAACTTAGGAAACTATCTTGCATCGTGTGATTGTGTATATTGCATAGTGCATTTCATAATAGTAGAACCTATACCCCTGATCATCTAGATATGAAGTCCAAACTTGACCTAATCCTCAGGGAGCTTCAAGATTTGAAACTTAAAGTTGAAGGGTTAGAGAACAAGAACTCGAGAGAGAACTCGAGAGATGAAGCCCGAGGTAGGAGAGTGGAAAATACCGATAGGCGTAGGGATGGAGAAGATGACATAATCCGTAGGATTAAAATAGATCCTCTAACATTTAATGATATCCTTGACTCGAAAAATTTTAGTGATTGGATAACAGACTTAGATTACTACTTTGATTCGTATAAGTTCACAGAGAAGAGGAGAGTTCGGTTTGCTAGGATAAGACTGTCAGGGTCAGCTAGAATTTATTGGACCAAGATAGAGAGTACACTAGCTGTGGGACCTCCATAGAGTCTTGAGAGGAAATGAAATAAAAAATTAAGGAAAAATACCTTCCTGATCGTATAAGCATCGCCTGCTAGATAAACTGCACAACCTTCACCAGGGTAGCAGTTCAGTGCAGGATACACAACTGAATTTGATGATCTAACCTTACGTTGTGAGGTGCACAAGGAATTCTACCAAGCGATCTCTAGGTACGTTCTGATTTGAGGCCAGACATCCAACGAGCAATGTTCATTCATTCCCACAAGACAAAGATCCTTGAGCAAGTAAGCCAGCTATCCCAAGATATAAAAACCTCTTAGGTTTTCTAATATGGGGTCTTTCCTAAAGCCGGGGAGCAACCTAGCCTAAATACTCACAGAACTAGAGACCCTAAGAGCAAATCTGTGATAGGTGAATCTTCTAAGAGTGCCAATAATGGTCAATATTTTAAGTGTCAAGCCTATGGTCACGCTGCTGCATAGTGTCCCTCTAGGAACCTAATCAAGAAAGTCGATGAGATCGAAACAGTCGTTCATGAAGCAACTAGCAGTGCGAATGATTCTGATGATGATGTTAGGGTTGCTAGCCTCCAGTAAGGTGTTATTAGGTGTCCACACATAGCTATTGGTAACGAAAATTGGCGTAGGTCTATTGTGTTTTACACCTATATTGCACATAAGGGGAAGAACTATAAGTTAATGATAGATAGGTAGTTGCGCGAACATCATTGCCATGACAACTCTTAAGAAGATGGGTCTCAATGCTGAACCACATTCCCACCCATCAATGTGAATTGAGTTGATAAAACTGCTCAATCTATTACCCAATGTTATCAGGTTCCTATCCGCATGTCTAGTTACGAGGATCATATTTGGTGTGATGTCTTAGACATTGTACCCAATGTTATCAGGTTCCTATCTGCATGTCTAGTTACGAAGATCATGTTTGGTGTGATGTCTTAGACATTGACGCCGCACACATCTTATTGGTAAGCCTTGGTTGTATGACTTGAATGTAACCAGTCTGTGTAAGTTTAACACTTATGATTTTAAATTTAATAAAAAAATAGTGTTAAAACCTGTCAAACTCAAGTCAAGTGTAGCGAATAACAATGAGAGAACAGTCACCAAAAAGAATGACAAGACACCCTATTACTTAGTGACTATAACCCACTTTTCTCCTGAGTCTCCTATTGATGGGTCTACACCAAGGTCTAGGAATTCTCGTAGTCTTTTCCCTTTTTCCCTAGGTATCACACCCATTGTCACAGTTGAGCCATCTGCACCATATATGCATAAGTTACATGAACATAATACAAGGCAAAAGACAATTAGCAATTATAAATATCAGTCTGCTCAGAGTCTCACAAGCGGTTGCACTACATCTCAATAGGTGACGAGAGGCTAATTAGAGTGCACCCAGAGAGGTTCCCACTAGGAACTTTGAGATCCATACTCAATGCAATGGCCAATACAAGATTTTTAAGAGATTTGGTTCAGCGCCTACGAGCTCGATATTCCCTATGATCTTGAGATCAGCCCGGTGTTCCGCGTTGAGGACCTAACTCGTTATCGCACTTCCACATGCCACAGCGGTTTCCAATTAATTCATTACAACCACCACTGCTGAGGAGACCCGCTCTTGAGGAGTTTGTGCCTTCCCGGTTCAATTTTATCATCCTTGTCGCCGCCATTCGCCAGTGGTGAATTTTTCGAAGCCGGGGAGAATTGATGGAATCATTAGCTCTTTATATGCTTAAGTTATTTTTTCTCTTTATTTTAGGCTAAGCTTAGCTTTATTCTTTTGTTTTAGTCCCATATTGGATATGTGAGAAAATTTTTCATGCATTGGGCCTATATAAGGCCATGACAGTAGTCTTTTATTCGGTTAAGTTGATTTTTAAAAAATCCTTTATTTTACATGAAAAGTTTTGCTCTGTGATTGACTCTCTGCATGCTGAAGTGCTGAGTGGGAGAGAGTTCTCCTTAGCGTTGAAGCCAAAACCAATCTTATCCTCAAACCCTAATATTCTTCCCTCTTCTTCTTTTTCCCCTTCCTGTATTACATCACCAGGTCACGGACACATTTATATCAAGTATTTTCTTCGGAATGCCAGGTCAACAAAGTGCCAATCTTGACCCCCATTTTTGTATTTAATATTTCCTGATAACTCAAAGTTTATATCATGCATTTACCTTCTACCATGATCGCTCACAAATCCATTTAATTTCTTGTAGCAAAAGAATTACATAAAAAAATTCTGACTATTGCGTCAACCAACTCCATTACTTCCTACATTCCAAGTAATTGCCACAAACCGGCAACCAGCAACCCTGCCCACCTATGCACGATAATTATTGCAACAAGGTGGTGTTGGTGTAGTAGTTGCACTTCTCTCTACACTTTATCGTAAAAAATATATTAATATTTGAGAAAACGCAATGAATAGAACAGGACATCCTAGAATTTTCAGGAATCATTGATGATCATGGGAGTATTGTCTGAGGTTCTTAACATTCAATAACCAGACACCCCTATACCATCCAACCTCCAACATTTGTGCAAGTTTACCTCAACTTTTGCTGCATTTCAGACAATCACTTTTGCACTTTGTATTGTTTTTGTTTAGGTACATGTACCTGCAAATATATGGCAATGCTTTTGTCTATACTACTACAATTAGAATGCAACAATCCGTATTGTGACAACTAGATAATAATTTGATTATTTGAATATTGCAATAAATGATTTTATTTACTGTGATACATCATCTCAGAAACCTTGTAGAATCAGAACCTTGTGGCTGTCCCGAGTATGTAAATGATTGAAAACTAGAATTTGCTATGAGGTCATACATTTATAGAGCTCCATATCATTTCAGTTTCAGTGTGCAACTAATGTGCTACAAAAACTCAGGATAATTGAATGAACAGGCCTGTTTATATAATATTCTGTTGTGGCAGTCCTAGACACCACAATTCTTAAACAGCATCTAAGCAGAATCACATATCTATAATCTCATATTCTCAATAGGAGAAATTCGTATCAGGAAGTGTGTCCCTGAATTCCACAGATTTTATGTTTCTCCATGCCCCATTAACATTACTTACCATCTGATCACTTTTTATTTTCAGAACATAGATTATGTTTATCTAATGGGTGGTTGAATAGATGATTATACTATGTTGCATAACTTTGTGTTTTCTCTTTACCAGTTATTTTTTTCAGTGAAGTATCTAGAAAAATGGCAGGTATATGTCTCGAACTCTAAAAAGCTACATATCTTCAGTTTTCACCGGTTTATTAGTCAATAGAACTTTGTGTATATTTATGTTAATTAAATGCCACAATTTGGCAGTATCTTAAACTTATGATAAACTAGATCTCTCTAATTTCTGTTCTTTTTCTTAAACCTATGGCCTTGATAATTCCAGCTATCAAGTATGACTTATTCCATGGCCTTTCTTCATAGTTCTCACAACCTATTATGACTTATTCGTAAATATTGATAATATTCAAACCCAGTATTCTAGTTATGGGACCACTAATTGTATCAGTATCTTGTATCATTGCTAATATACAGTTAAGAACTTCGACAATGTAGTTCTCATGTATGACAATTATTTCCATCTATGGGTTAAATCACCGTCAAGCCAATTACTCATACGTATTAGTTTGCATACTTATCCACGAGTCCCGTGTATGTCACGTGCTAGTAACCTGCATGGCTGCATACTCATTTGGAGGGGAATAAGCAATAAAACATTTATCAACCTGATTTGTTATTGCAAAGCAGCACCATGGAAAGGTAGAATATTTTTATATTCTTATGGAAGTGACTCCATAAGGATCTTTCACTTATTTTGTGCCTTGGAGATGAATGTAATCCCCCTATGGAAATTCCATCATCTGACTTATTTTACACCTCACAGACAGATATGATTCTTCATATCAAATTAAATAATCTCATCTCTTTATCTAGACTATTTTCCAGTCAGGAAACTGAGGAAGCATGGCCTGTAGTCACCTTGACCGCTAGTGAACACAATAAATCATGAAGCGTTGGTATCAGGTCGACAACCACTAGTAAGTTCTGGTCAAATCTTTTAAGAAGCTCAGCTTTGGCCAAAGATAGTCAGCCCCATTTTGATGGGATAAGTCTTACATGACGATTATAATTTGACACTATTAAAAAGCAAACAGACCCGGTTAGAAGAGCTAAATCTGGGATCTAACCCAATAAAAGATGGAAAATATCTTTATACAAAAAAGAATATGAATAAACAAACCTGGAAAATGCACAGTAAGCTTTGTCTCGTCTAATTGGTTCTTTCCAGTGATAATTCCTTCCCACCACCTGAAAGTAGGTGATATACAGGGAGAATAAGAATAAAGTAACGACCATAGAAAAGGATAAAGGCAAGAGCATTGCAAGACAATAGGAACTTTCAATATATTTCTGCAGAAAACTGAGAGAAATGGAAGGCCTAAGAGGAATCTTGATAAAACCATGATGGATCCAAAAAGACTTGAAAACCCTTAGATTATGCAAAGTAGCTTTTGGCATAACAAGTAACATATTCTTAAATTTTATTTTATATAAAGCTTTGACAAATTTTTCAAACAACGGAAGGCACATTTGTGACCTTGCCTTAGGCTCTATTTAGATTCATAAATATGTCATCAACAGACAAATTTTTATAGAATTTATTTATTTTTTTATATGAACTTCTATAGGGGCCTGCACAAAAAAAAGTATTCAAAACACTTATTTTTTTTATTTAAGCACTCTTCACAATATAGATCAACTTCAACAGAGTGAATTTTTAATTTGCACTGCCTAACCTTAAAATTGAATTTGAACAATTCTTCTCCATATCCTTCGCAAAGGACCCATACTTTAGTAGAAATTTCAAGCATATAAATCAAGATTAACAGAATGGATAATTCGAGTTTCACTGCAGATCATGTATTTTGTATGTGGGCATACTAGGAGCAATAAAGCCTCTTCTGTAACTGCATTTTCATCTGTTAAAAGTCAATTTCAATTGACTCATGAGTAAAAGCATTCGAATCAATTGATTTTCATCAACAGACAATTTAATGTGTTTAGATCAGCGTGAACAAAGTGGATTATCCAAAAGAAGGTATGTCAAAGGGAGTTCCTACAAAGCTTATCTTGAAATCGTTTCTCACCAAAAAACTTCCTTATGTTATATGCGTGTGTAGGGTTGTTACAAATCCTGGTACCTGAACCCCACCAGGACCATACCCGCTTGTGTACCATATACTTGGTTTACAAGTTAGACCCGTTCATAAAATTGAGTAGGTTTGGGTACCTTTAGATAGACCCGACCCGAACCCAACCCCTTTAGTCATTGGGTAATATGGGTAGTGCCTATATTACCCGCCCGAACCCGGACCCAACTGGGATCTATTAAACTACCTGTTACTTAAATAAATAAATAAATAAATATACCAATATTAATAATAGTAAATAGGCTTTCATTATTGTCCAACTCATTACTAAAATGAACTGACTTATAACATATATGTTTACCTAACTACAAACATCAATTATGACTACATAACCCATTGATACTTTAACTCTGTGAATAAAAATCAAAACCCACTTCACTTTTTCTTCTCAATCACTTTGTCGCCACCAGCTTCATCCTCATTCTCTTCCATTAGATCTAAAAGTTGAATTAAACGGGTAGTGGCTCATTATATGACACAAGAGAAAGGGTATGCATTGTTGGAGTTAGGCATGTGAGTTTCTCTCAGTTATGGTGGAAAAAATATGATAATTTTACTCTCCAATTACATTACTTTTTCTGAAATTTTCTTCTTGAATTTAGTGTGTTATTGCTTGTTTGTTGGTTAGTTTTGTTATATTCTTTTGATTTCATAATGTTTGTTAATCTTTTTATGAAATTTAATATACCTAATATTGGCCCCGGATCCAACCCTGACAGCCTGACCTGCCCGTAACCGATAGGGTACAGATCTTTGTAGTAAATACCCTTCCCATTAACTTGTTGAGTAAATCAAATATATACCCAGCCCGGACCTGGACCGGTTCATACTAGGGTATGGTCTGGCTTGTAAAGGGTCCGGGTCCAGAATCAGTTACAGTGGTACCCAGACTTGACCCGATAGCAGCCTTGTGTTGTGTGTAGAGAGAAAGAGTAAGTTGAGCTAGGCTATTATCGATAGTATTTGGATGCAAATACTATCATCCTAAATTTAGAAATGGGAAACATTAACGAAAAACTACATTAGATGTGATTTGATACCCATTAACTATCTAGAAACCAAATTTTAAGAAAGTTCAATGTGTTTTACTTGTGCATCTCGTGGCGAAAAGTTAATCAATTTACAACTTTGAAACATTGATTTTGTTAACACTTAATCCATGAGTTAAACAAGTCAAAATTTCTTGAAATTTAGTTTTTAGGTAGTTAATGGGTATTAGATCACATTTAATTGAACAAAATTTTCATTAGGATTGCCCATTTCTAAATTTGGAGTGATAGAAAACTTCCCTATGTATGCGAGTGCATGTTGGTACAGAGAGAGTTGAGCTAGATTACTATGGACGGTATTTGGATGCAAATACTAAATTTAGAAATGAGCAACCCTAATGAAAATTTCATTCCATTAAAAAAGTTTAGAAGAGTCTCGCGTGTGTCCAAAACTTTGGGTGTCGGCATCCAATGTTCAACATGAGTAGAGCTTATTAACAGAAGTGTCCATGTTGTATTGATTATGACTGTTGCTACAATTAGGAGTCGGGATGTATCCATGTTTACGTGATGCCACCTTATTAAGTTCCGAGCTATGGTACCATAGGGATGTGTTGGTTAAGTCGAGTTAAGAGTTGGGATTTAGTGCTTTGAGCGAAAAGATATGGGAAGGAGTTAAGAATTAGCATTTTTTGGTTGTTTGGTTAGGATTAGATTTAGCTAGAGCTAGGAGTTGAAATAGAGAGAAAGAGGGAGATGGAGGCTAATTCCAACCTTTTGGTGGAATTAGCAATTCTTGATTCTGAAAATTTTCATCATGACTTGCTAACTCTTACCTTTTGGCTGTTTAAGCTTAAGGGTTAGCCAGAATTAGCTCAATTCATGAGCTAACTCCAATTGCTAAACGAGGCCTAAGAGAATAAATTTCAAAAGATCATAACGCTCAAAATAAAACTTAGAAATATAGAAATACTAACCCGTCGCGCATCCATCCATCCACCCGATCACCAACTTCCCATACACAACTACCTACAGCCGCCTCTCTCCGCCGCTTCCGAGTTCCATCATACTTTGTTCCAAGCATCGGGTGAGCAATACGAATTCTAGGAGCTCCATTGCTATCACTTTCAAGCGATACCCATTCCTTTAGCTGACCAGAGCCTAAGCAGAATTTTTTTGCCATAATTTGTTAGCTCTAACCAATCGCATAACCAGGGCAATAAACTATTTCTTTGTAAAACTTACTAAAATGACATATGAAACTAGTAGACAATTTTCAGTAAATATAACAGATGATAGTACACTCCTCATCAACATAAAAATTACTGTCAGAATCTACTCCTTACCATCCTCAGAAAGAAGATTATTGTAGCAGACATGAGCTTTATTATCTTTCACATCAAGAACGCGGGCAGAAAACCAGCCTCCTCTAAGACCATCTTTATCAGATATAACCTAGATATTTGTGTCAGAATTAGATGTGCCTTAAATTGAATCTCAAATGATTAGAAACAAGAACAAAATGTAGACACATGTTTTCTTTTAGAAAAAAATCCAAGTGAATTGCAGGAACCTATAATGCAAATGGTCAAGTAAAATATTGTAAAGGGAAAACACAATGTGGTTAGGTTATTACAAAAATCAAGTAGATACACATTATCATCAACAACAAGAAGAAGAAGACACATTCCAAATGAATTGCAGCATCTTGTAACTCAAACGATCAAGGAAAAATTGATGACAAACACAATTGAGTTGCACTAGCCAGAATCAAGAAAAAGTTGCACTTGGAAGAAGATAAGTTATTCCAAATACCAAGAAAAGCTATATCAAAAGAGGATGGTTAAGAGAAATTGATTAAAAAAAAACACACAGGAGTTGAAGTACTCCAAACATCATCAAACAAAAAAACCTACAACAATTCAATCATCTTGCAAAACTTCCAATATAAAACACACCTCAACAATAGATCCCTTCTGTATGCAATTTGCTTTTAAATTTCTCAATGAATGATCTCTTTCATGGCTATCATCTGGAAGAGTTGATGGATTGCCTACAACACTTCCTGGGCCTGTTAAGTCCAAAATTATCAATCAAACAAAGAAATTATCGTACTGCTAGATCAAACCCTTATAGATTATGAATGATCATATGACTAATTTCCCATACCTCCTCCCCAATTATCTCTGGATTTTATGGACTGCTCATCTTGAAATGTGCCGCCTTCTGTAGGAGTTTTATGTATCTCTTTATTGTTAGAAGGTGTCTGGTCACAATGATGAACCATGTTATCCAAGTTCTTGTCCTCTTTCCCAAGCAGTGTAATTGCTTTGTTAAGTATCTCAGAGGTGGGGTGGTACGCTTTCCAAGAACCCTCAGGGCCAGCTTCTACCAAATCACTTATCTTGAAAGGCAAGGGATCCCCCATTGCGATAATTGCCCCCACTTGGGATACAGCTTCTGCAGCCAGTTCCGCAGCTCGCATTATAGCATCTAAATTCTCTGCTCGTTTTGTGGCAGCAGAAGCTGCTTCCATCCTTCTTCTGGTAGCTTCACGTGCAACGGAAATAATTGAACTTGGACCATGAATTTTGTCCTTCCCCTTCAGAATTGATCCAGGAGTTAAGCTCGCCAAATTCTTCCCAACATCAAAGTCAGCTTCAGAACTTTGTATGAGGCTCCCTGTTTTAGCTGAATCCAGAGCTTCATCAGCCATCATTTTTGCTTGTAAAGCAGCCTCTGATGCAACCTTAGCGGCCGCTGCAGCTGCCCTAGCAACAGATGCAGCTGCAGCAGCTGCAACTGCTGCAGAAGCAAGTTTCTCTTCAACTTCAGTAACTACTCCAGAATTCCTCTGGGCAGCTAACTGATTCCATATGCCTTGGCTGTGACTGACCACTGAAGCAGCAACCACAGCAGCATCTTCTGCTTGCAGCTTAGCCTGCTTAATCTTGTTGCCTGTCTCTTCTGAAAAGATGATCTTCTGCTCAGTATTACCACTGCCTATTATATGATACAGAGGGGGAGGTACATGGGTGATAGCTGAAACAATGGGCTCAGAAGCAACCTTTGAGGGCATGTTAGTGGATAAGAGCAAGCCTGATGATGCGGATGGAGTTTTAATAAGAGCAGTGGCAAAAGCAGGTTCTGTAGGAGATTGAGAAACAGGAATAGTTTCTGCAAAATCCTCAGTTGCTGCAGCCTTCTTCCTCTTTCTAGACTTCTGGGTGCTAACTGCATTCTTATTACCAGGGCTTCCTGTCTTCCTTCGTGTCTCTAGATGTGTGACCGAGGCTGGGGGAACACTTGCCGTGCTTGGAGTTGGCAGCAAAGTACTTGGCGACACAAGCTGCAAACTAGCAGGATGTGGCATGGATGAGTCTCTCACTGGTGTTACTTGAACAGTTTCAACAACTGGTACTGTTGAATAATGTGTGGCAGCATTGAGGACTGGGCTTTGCGCCGACACGGCCCAAGGTCCCGGGCGAGGGTTTTGAGATAGCCACGATGTACCATTACTAGGGAACTGCCTTGTTTGTGAAGATGGATGAGAATGTAATGGAGAAAGAGCTTGATTAAAGTCAAGCTGTGCACCTCTTGGCAAATTAGAATTTAGTCCATCATGAGTAGAGACGCTCCACAGAGATGATAGCAAAGGTGGTGTGGAATTTAGAACAGCTGGGGCTATTACTTTGCCAACAGTTCTACTAGCAGAAGTGCTCACAGCTTTACTCTGCAGCGAGCTGGACTTCGTTAATTGTTCAGGCACCCGCACAACTGCACATGTCAGTTTACCCAATAAAGGAAGCAGTGTTTAATTAAATATCTTGAATACATTCAAAACATTCAGAACCATGTACCTGAATGAGAGCGGAGAGGAGTCTCAGAATTAATAGGTGACTTCTGATTATGATATCTTTCGACCGCCTTGTGCCATATGGTCTCCCATGAGATCCTTCCACCATCTGTACATAAACAAACAATGATCAAAACCACTACTGACCAAGATGCCCAAGTAAATTGATGCAAAAGAAAATGTCTCCGGACACAGACCAGTTTCTCCAAAGGCTGATTGCATACAAGCCTCATCAGGTGGGATACCCTGACTGCAATGACAAATAAAAATAAATATAATGTGATGAATTCAAATGGCAAGAAAAGATCACAAACATGATTCATAACTCACATCAGAGATCCATAAACAAAAATTTGTGCCCGCAATTGTACTTGCTGAAGATCTGTGAAAGGTTGGTGAAACAATGTTGTTGCAGAAGAAGAATTCAGATCCGGCAAGCTAGACGATTGAACAATTGTTGAAGTAGATGTTTTCATAAGATTGCTCTCAGTATATGTATAGGGTTTTATTTCTACCAGCTGCATCCCACTGCTTATAGTTCCAACAGCTGCAGAGGAGGTAGTACATGATTTTCCGACACAGTCAGTAGACTTCTTGCGTGTTGATGTTCCCTTAGCAGACTTTCCCTTCGGTGTGGTTACTTTTTCATTTGAGGATCTAGCTGCACGAGTAGATCTATCGTCGCTAGTTGTTTTCGTAGTCACACCATGGTCTTTCCCTTCTGTTTCAAGATGGCATACACGAGAATTTTCCACCAAAATCTTGAAATCATACAGGTATAAAGCCATATTTAGTCGATTTCACCAGTAATTTGAGAAATACAAAAGGCACACAAAATAAGAGAGCAGATTTCACAAGTAATTTGAGAAATGAAAAGGACACAAAAAATAACACAGACAAATTGTTAGTAAAAGAAAATCCTGGAGTGACAAAACACCTTAGGTACTTCAGAAGATTGCACGATGGGGAAAGGTTTCCATTGATTGCCTGCGTCTTTTTCTGACAGCTCTTCTACTCTTCCAACCTCAAATGTGAAGCTTCTGTCATCTTCAGATGCCGTACTCTCCTTTGAATCAAGAGTAGTGTACTTAATTTTATCAGAACTCCCCCCCGTTTCAAAAGAATTTAAAGATGAGCCACTTGGAAAAGGATCTATTTGAATTGACAAGGCTCTGCTACCTCCTGGCTCATCTTGAGAATGTCCACTGCAACTTATTATTGTGGGTGAACCACAGCTTGCTTCTGGTAAACTTCGTTTGCCAGCCTCAACTGTCAACAGGTGGGCTTCTGCCTTGCTATTTGACAATGTGGTAGACGTACTTGTATCCGAATTCAAGGGATCAGCTGCAATAAGAAAACCACTTTAAGTTGCCCATAAGCGGACATGTGGTACAATATAATAGAGACACATTGTGGCAGTCTTGGAAGAAGCAACGTACAGGAACTAGGTTATTTGCGCGTGCACATGCTCAAAAATTACTAAGTGGCTTAAAGAACTAAAATAAAATAAAGCAATAAATTGAATTCTATCCAAGGATAACGGTACTCCTATTTTAAGTTGACCTTATTAGCCAGTATCTTTCTATTTGCATGGTAAATCGAATTTTGCAACCAAAAGAATTGGGCATGTTCATACATTTTGTAAATGTATAGATTTTAATGATATCCAATAAACAATCAGTTGTTTAAAAAGTTTGGATTTGAGATCTTACTCAGACCTGACCTGATCCAGAGCTAGATGGGTCAAGTCCTTGCCTAAAAGGAAGCCAAAAGGCAAATTTGGATTGAGTTCATATCCATATTGTTCACATTGATCTCAATTTGATCTGAATAAGACACTTAAAGAACATACTTGATTATGTTTTAGCATGATTTAAATAGATTTATGGTTGAATACCAACACGAATTTGATGATGAATGAATAGGGTATGCACGTATGTAAACAATCCAACTTAGATCCGGATTCCACACGATAGACAATGTCTATCGCTCAAGAAATGACTCCAAATGGAATGGAAGTGTCACTTGTTGGTTTTGAGTTACATTAGTAATAATATTTAAATTTAGATGACATTAGTTTTACAGATATCACCTTATCTCTACATAAATAACCCAGAAGGGTTTGCAGCTAGCCGGCTCGGGTTTGCAGCCAACCGGTCCCATGAGCCTGGCCGGCCAGTCACATGCATGGGCAGACTGGCTGCAATTTTATTTTTATTTTTTTCGATTTCGGGATGCAAGCGCTTCAAGGAAATTTATCTGGCGGCAATAACTTCCTTTCCAAAGCCCAATTTGTTAGCCTGGCATGAAAAAGAAAAGGGAGGAAAATTCCATATTTCCTCCCACCTTGCACTGCGGGCCCCACAACACGTAATCGCAAACTTTATAAGGTAGAGAATAGAAGTTTTTATAAAAACCACAAATAAATAAAATTTACGGAACGCTCGAAAGAAGAATGGAGGAAAATTTTAAAAAAAAACTCGCAAATAAGTATAATTTGCGCATATCCACAAGTGATTGGCAGTTGTACATGTACACTCAACAATAATGAGTTTTACATAAAACCTATTAAATATCAATTTTTCAAGTAAAGTTCAAATTTAGAAATTGAATTTACAAGACACTAGAAATTATTGAAAATTATGTTTCAAACACATGGGCTCTATATAGTATGTATCCACGCCCTATCCTCAAAAATTATGTTTTTGAAATATTATTTTTTCATGTAAATAATTTAAACCAAAATTTATAACTTATATTCTATATAAACATGTTTAGGGTATAATTCTTTCATGTATTTTAAGAAAATATATCGCAAATTTATTATAATGGCATGTGCATAGCATGTGCAAAATTCTAGTCTAACATAAATCACATTCTGAACATCAGTTTATGCAGCCGACTCATAACTGTTCTCTCATGCAATTATACTTTTTTCTTTCTTTGACATTGCTTAGGGAATGGAATTAAGTTTACTATTGGATAATTCTAGTTAATACTCACATACTTTAGACTTTTTGCATTTAACATCAACATCCCACACATTCTAAAGCCCCGCCATTGATATTCCTCAGTTTAATTCTATTATCTAGTAAAATGCCACTCTCTTGTATGACTCTACATCATCGTGTAGAAAACATGAGGGCTTTCAAGAATTCCCATGCAAGGCTGTAAGAAACAATTGAAAGCCTTCCTCTGAAAATAATATGGGTGTTAACTAAAATCCTTTCAGATGACTGGTGCTTTCTGCAAGCTCCATCAAGTGTTGGCTTACTTGTAATCTATCCTAGAATTTTCTACATATTATCACACCTTGTTTGTACTCAAGTTCATGAATTACCACAGCCACAATACTGAACAAACTATTAAAACTTTTGATAGTAGTTCTCACATTTCTTGGCTAAAAAATTCGTTACGTGATCCTTTAGAATCTTCACCATCAAGACAATTTAACATAGAAAACAAATCTACAATTTGTTTTAGAAAAAAAGGCACATTATTTTTTGTTTGTTAAACATCAATTCAAAATTAGGTTTGTGTTGTGGGTAATCCCAGAGGAGTTACCCACGCACCAAATTGTGAGGATTAATGAATGAATTTCAGAGATCAAACCAGAACTAAAGCACGGATTTACGTGAAAACCCGAAAGGGAAAGATCATGGTGCGAGAGAGAAGGTTCCACTATAATTCAGAGAAAATTACAGTGGTGATAGCCTGATCTCACGCGTTAGGTTTCTGGGGTTGATCGATCTCCCCCCTATCATCCGAGGGGGTCTACTATTTATACAGGTGGGTATCTGTTGAATAAGGTTGACAGAGTTCTCATCTATCTGAACATCTATCCTATCTTAACTGCTTATCTTGGAGGCGGTTGGAGCAAAACCTCTTAATTTGAATAGATAGAATTGTATTCATCTTTATCATGTGACCTTCATCCAGCTGTCAATGTGATTGACCTGTTCCCGAGTTGCAACCGCCGAGTTCAAATGAGAATTTAATTTGGAGATAGGAGTGCTTGTAACCGACTCTATCTCCATCCCACAACCGTTTGAGTTGCTCAGAGTTTGGATGATATTAGAACTCTTCTGGAGATTCTGTGTATGGCCACGTGACGCGTGATTAACATGAGGCTGGATGGACACGTGTCGTGATCTCAAACAGGTTGAAAATCGACCACTACAGATGCCCCCTCTGCTTCCCTCTCTTTGGCAGGGGGTCGGGAACATACCCTCGGGGGCTATGTGCTACTGAAGACCCCGAGAGAAAAGGAGGGGGCAAATTTCTGAAGTTTTGCCTCGGGCTGCTGGTGTCGCTCTAGTTTTTGGCAATTTGTGGTGTGTCTCTACAGGCTAATAAGCCTTAAATGCGCGTCTCATCCAATTTTGCGTGTCAGATAACAGTCGCTTTTTGGGACGGCGTGGTGCTCGAGGTTGGTGTGGTGAATCAAGCGCAACAGTCCAAATTTGATCCGTCGTGACAGGTGACACGTGTAGGTTTCCGATCGAGTGGAGTAGGATGCGAAGAGATTTGAGGATTTAAAAGCCCCACTCTCACAGACCCAAAGGATTATCACCTAACTTTTGTGTCTTCAACCTCTTATCTTCGTCGTTGTGATTTCTGTTCCCAATCTTTACCACTAAATCTTCCCCAAAGATGACGAAGGGAGGCAAGTCTGATGTTGTCAGTGACGCGAGCAAGTGCAAAGTCGTGGCGGAAGAGAAGGAGAAGATCCCATTTTAGAACTAGAGCCGGCATGGATTTTAACCCAAGGACCACCAAGCTCCATAGTCAGAAGGATATGGAGTACCTGGCAAAGTATGGCGTTCGTCTCTCCCCTGGGATAGAGGTCAAATTTTGCCCTGAAGGCTCCAATTTCACCTTGCCTCCGCCCAACGACGGCGTCTACATGCGCCCCCAGATTCTGGCGTTGCGGCTGAGACTGTCGCTGCCATCGTTCGTCCGCGGCGTTCTGGCCCACTACAGGGTTGCCCTCTCGCTGTTGTCAGGGGTGGTTTGTGCATTGTGCTGAGTTTGAGGCCCTCTATGATCTGAATGTCCCAGAGGCCTGCCAGCGTGAGGTTTTCAGCGTCGTCTACGTGCTGAGGAAGACCAGCCAAGATGCCCGCTACTTCGTGCCCCAGAGTGAGTGCGAGAAGATCATCAACATCATGATGGATAGTGTATGCGGATATCGTGATCCAGGTGACTGGTCCCTGGGAGGCTGAGTCGGAGAGTGAGCATGGAACCATCCCGATCACTTGGAACTTAGGCCCGGTCGCTCAGCGAGGAACGTTACCCTCCGCCGACATTGAAGCAAAGTTGCAAAAGTGGACAGTTATTAATTACGATCACGGCAACTGGAGCTGGTTGTTGGACCCTAACAGGCATCCTGTGCCCCCAGTTCTCCCAAGGGTACCGGCTCTGGCTAAAGAACCAACCGGCTGTTGACCCCGCGAGAGGCCGAGGGTCCTACGGCGAGTGGTCCCTGCTAAAAGAAAGAGGGACCCAGTACAATCCTCACAACCTCGACTTCCCGATGAGGTAGGTCCTAAAGTCAAGCAAACTAAATGCACGCATTAAATGAAAATAAAATATTCTAAAAGTTCAAGTTCTAAATGCAAAGAAAATGCACTCTTAAAATGATGAAAAGTGACAAATGCTGATGCAACTAGACAAAAATAAATAGCATTTCAACCAACAAATTATCGCAATCCAAATAATAGTTGTAAGTAATTTAACAGCTAACAATTCAGCTTAGGTTAAAATATCACCTGAGAGATGAGTCATTCACGTTCAAATGCAATTCCTCTAAGATTTCTCAGAGAAATACTCGCATCGAAAAGCGGAAATCACACACAAGGTCATGGAATAGTAGTAGTATGAGCTGAAAGAATACCTCGAATTGGGCTTAAATCGGGCTGAAAATGAGAGCCTGAAACACTACTCTTCTACTGCATGAACAGTATTGGCACTAAACACGGGTCGTGAAGGTCGGACCTACTATCCAGGTGATGTGACTCTTTCCAGTAGGTTCAGGACTCAGTCACAAACCAAAGCTCCGAACAGAACTCGAAACGAACTCCGTATAAGCCTGAAATGGGCTCTAGAATGTCAATGTGCTACGGCTAGTATCTCAGTTCGCCCAACTCAACCGCAATCGATTTAGTTGAGTCAACTGACCCACCTCAGCTTGAGAGTTGACTCAGCCAACTCAGTTGAATTAAGACTGAGCTAACTCAGTAAATTCGGGTTGGACTCCATCGGGTCGGACCCGTCTTGTATTTAAACCCCCAAATTAATTAGACTTGAGGCAGATCTGAACCGCACGCGACAGGATCTGATCTCGATCAGACCATAGCGGATCTCGTGGGCGAAGACAGTGGCGGAGGTCGACGACAGGTCGATGGGACGGCAGCAAGGTCAAAGACGAGGGGGAGGTCAAAGACAACGTCGAGTTCAAAGACGACGGTGAGACTATGGTAGATTGAGTGTGATGTCGGCAGCGGTTCTGACAAGGTGACACGGACGAGATCTCGATGTCCCGGGATCTGGGCTGTCATGGATCGAGCGGTTGTTGGTTGTCATCGGCAGAGGAGAAAAAGAGACTAGCGGTGGCGATGTGATCAAGGTGATGTGCGGCGGATCCCAGGTTGTGGGATGTCGTGGCGGCGGATCCTAGGTCGTGGGGTTGTCGTGGCGGCGGATCCGAGGTCGTGGGGCTGTCGTGGCAATGGTGGTGATGTGACGGTGAAGGCGATCTGATTGATGTCGTGGCTCTGGTGAGTTCTCGAGATCGTGATGGTAGTGCGAGGTGGAAGGAGGTGCGGCGATGGGTTCTATGGCTTAATGAAAAGGAAGAAGAAGAAGAAGATGGAGGTTGACCATGATGACGATAGAGATGATGACAATGGGTTTTGCTGGATTTTGATGAGCTTTTTTTTTTTTTTTTGTAAGAGGATGACGATGGAGATGGTGAAGGTGAGGGTGAAGTTGATGGGGATGGCTAAGATGATGGGGAGGTGGGTGGTGGTTTGCAGAAGAGGCGGGAGGAGGGTTTTTCTGGAGTTTAATTGGGGAAGATAAGCAATGGATTGGATTTTTTTGACTAGATCTAGGGTTTGATCTACATCTAGGGTTTTCGGGAAGAGAAAGGAGAATTTTGAAGGGACTAGAATCAAAGCTCTGATACGAAACTGATGAAATACGAGAGGATCGCATCACCTTCAAACTACAATTTGGGAATTAGAGTTTTGACAAAAAAATAGAAAAGAGGAATTAAAGTTTAAGAAATAAGAAAATTGAAAAATTGGATAATTTGGGCTTCGCATCCCTTGTGCGGGCTTCGCACCCCTTACACCACGAGCTTCACACCCCAATCTCAAGAGCTCAAAAGCTCAAGAAATTTTAAACTAAAAAATTTTCATTCATTCATTGTGCACCAATAAGAGATGTCTGGAGCCTATTTTTAGGCTTCACAAAAGTTCGCTTCTAGGAAATAATTGATGTGGTACTAGACGCCTATTAAAAGAAAATCTCTTATCTCAAAATAAACTAAGGCATAAAACAACTAGCAACTGGCATGATGTCCTCATCATATGCATGTATATAGAGAAAATTAACCCTAAAAAGAAAACCTTTTGCTCCGTTCACCAAAGGGAGATCTGCAGTTCCAGATTGCACGCTTTTCCATCATGTCATTTCCATAATGTTCTAAATGTCGACCGACATTTCAAACTTTCGGCCGAAATGTCAGAAAATTCATGTGACCGACACGAAATCGGCTACCCCATTTCAAATTTCGAAACGGCGTGAATGTCGCCGAAATTTCGGCCAATTTTGGGTTCCAAATATCGGCCGAAATTGACATTTCATTTTGTTTTATTTTTCTTTTGGGTTTGAACCCATTAACCCAACCCGACCTTGTTTTATAAGAAAAGAGAAGGAATTAGGGCTCGTTTGCAGCCCTAATTTCATCGTGCGAAAGAGAAAGAAAGAGAAGCGAGGAGGCTAGAGAGAGATACGAGCTCGACTGACCTTCGACGAGGCCTCTACAACCTTCATCGACCTTCAGCAAGCTTCGACTTACCTCCGACTACCTTCAGTTAGTCTCCACGAGAGCCCCGACAAGGACCCATGAAGCCCTGCCAAGCCCCGACAAGCACCGCCAACCCTAATGAGTTCCCGTCGAGCTCCGCCGAGCCCCCACCGAGCCCAGATGAGAACCCAAGAGATGAGGACCCCGAAAGCCCTGCCAAGCTCCGACAAGCCCATCCTCTCTCTCTTTCATTGTAAATTCCGCTCCAACGAGCTCTCGTATCTGGCGACTCCTCACGAATCTCAAAGGCGAGTTCTTTTCCTCATTTCTTCTCCTTAAAACTACTCGCTCATTCCTAATTTGATTCACATCGTTAAATCCTAGGGTAATTAATTTGAATGAGGGAACCATTAAGTGATTCTCGCTCGCTCGCGAATGCTCAACTGTAATCTATGAGGCTGACATTTTGTTAATTTTAATGTTAGTAGTTAATCACCATGAAACTTTTTGAGACATTTTTCAATTTTTTTTTATTGGAAGCTAACTATGTTTATTTGATGTGATTAGATAACATTATTGCTAGTATAACTTATTATACATATATAGATATCATATATGTGATGTTTTAGGACTTTTATGACATCTAGGACACACTCACATACACACATATATATGGCCTCCGAAATTGAGCAAATGTCCCCAAAATTTCTCCGATATCTGCAACCCGACTTTACATTTTGCCTTCCAACATTAAGCAGACATCCGACATTTAGAACATTCTTTCCATGTGATTGTAAATCTCCAACTACCGCTATTAGATCATGTGATACTCACCTCCCTTTCAACTCAGAATTGATGCTAGTAAAATACTCCCAAACCCTAATTACGGTCTGCAACCACTCATATATGGTTTCAGCCTACATCGGCCAATATGAGCCAAAACCACCCGGTACCCAAAAAAAAGTCAATAGTACTTGCCTTGAACGGCCAAGACCCGAGAAACTAGGGGTTGTCTAGTCTCCCCCCCCCCCCCCCCCCCCCCCAAAAAAAAAAAAAAAAAAAAATCCGAGATGAAGCAATTGATACATATCGGTATCAGCTGAGATTTTGATCTTTTTCTTTACACCCTAAAATTATGGTGTTATAATTCCACACCTACCAGCTTTTGCTTTAAAAGTTCAAAATATATAAAGAAAGATAACAAATAAGAACTTTAGACACCAAACCTCTTGTTCTGTATTTCAGGGAAAGCAAATCAAAAGGACGTCCATAATTATGCACAATACAGGGAAGACATCTAATTCTCAAAACTGCCTGCTAAATTACCAATCACAGCCATCTCAAGGAGTCAAATTAAATTTATCATGTTCCTTGTCTTGATAACAACTTCTTGTTTTTTTTAAAGATGGGAGGAGTTCTGGTAGCATGTCCCTCGCCATGGCTGGCACCTCTGACAAAAAGAGGGGTTTGCGGTTTCGGATAAAATGATTTCAACCTTAATAGATGTCCAATGAAATTGTACTAATATTAATTAAATGTGATGCACCTCAAAAAGAAAAAGGGGAAAAAGGAAGCAGTTATACTCCACAAACCTACCACAGTAACAAGAACAGATATTTACCAGAATAAAGAACAAAAATATCTGTGTGAATGAAATTACCCGAAACGCCAAAAGTTGTCTCCTTGTCTTCATGAGAAGAGGCTTCTGGGTTAACCTTTCCTTTTACAGAAGAAGCATGGATGACAAGATTACCTTCAACCACTATAGTCTCGTCATGTATGACTGACTTATCTGCCAAAGATTGAAGCTCACACCGGGATGCAACAGGACTTTCCACAAAAGACGAAGGCTGCTCCACCAGAACAGTTCGTGGTCTTATAGTATTGCTGAGAGGACTACTTCCACCAATATCTACAAGGGGCCTATCGTCCACATGACCCTCTGATTTCATTAAACTAGAGTCGGAAACTTCTACTTCTTTTTCATCAAATTCAACACACCCTGAAGAAAATTGACTTGATGTTGCCCCCTCTTTCTGTTGTGGAACCACAGCGGCAGCAAAGGTATGTTGTGGTTGGCAACATTTACTTGTTTCATCAAGAACAGCCACCTTGCCACCTACTGATACCAGATTGCAGAACCCAGCCACACAGATATCAGACTACTTCGAGAATTCATTCAAAAGCATATTTTCAAAGAGTAAAAGCAATAGTTACCTGGCACATCCTGGGTCAGTCCTCCAGATGGTGAACAATCAGGGGCAGCTGGATCAGTTATTATAACTGGCTCAGTTGGCAACGGCACATCAGAGTTACTCTTCGAAACAGAAACAGATGAGATTCCAGTTAATTTCACTTCCTTCACATCAGAACCAATCGAATCAGATTCAAGTAGCTTAGGTGAAGACGCTTCTTTCTGTTCTCGGGCGACATCCCCAACAAGGGAACCGCCAGGATGTGATTCATCATTATTTGAATATTTCTTCAGGGAAGGTAATCCAACACCTATTGAGGGAAGATCAGCGCCTGCCAGAAAATACAAACAAATCAGGTCCATTACCTTTAAGGATTGAACTTGGAATTTCTCAATGAACAAAAACTAAGCGTTGGTGATTTAAAAAAAATGATACCAGTTACCTGATCCGTCATCTACCAACTTTTTGGCTGGCGAAACACTATTATCACCCACATTATCAGAATTTTGTCCACCAGATCTGGTAGCTTCTGCCTTCCCAATGACAGTTTTATTGTCATCATTATTTGAATTAGTGCCAGGACAGGTTGATGGCCCAACATCTTCATCTCCAACAGAAACCTCCAAAGAAGGTGTGTGAACATCAGATGGCTCAGCTGCTTTATGTAATTTGCCTGGAATTGAAGAACATATTTTTATCTCAGCGTTATTAAGTGCAGCAGGCAAAAAAGATTCACCTAATATAACATGTTCTGATGCAATCAATTTACAACCAGATTCCCCAACATCTTCAACAATTTCAGCTTCAGCATTCTTCTCTTCAAAAGCTGACTCCAGAGTCTGTGCATCTAGGTTAGAATGATTAATTTCTGAGCTAATTTCAACCTTTGTTTCCTCCGATTGTGTTACAGAATTCATATGAATTGAAGAATTCGCCTCTACTTCCATTTCTGAAGTACTTCTTATCCCCGTATCATTATGGTCAGTCATCTGGTTGGGTGTACTTTCCTTGCTAATATCCACATAATCTGTGTGAACAAATCTCTCTCTTTCACTTTCCAATGTGGACATCTCATTTGCATGTCTTGAACTTTTATCACCTACCCTGTTATCATTGTTAAAAGCATTTCCTTGGTAAGCAATGGCTTCCAGCAGCCCATCAGGGTTTCCAGAAAATTCAGTCACATTAAATCCTTCACTCGTCAACACCAAAGAATCTCTAGCAGGCTCCAGAAAGGAAGAACTCTCTTTACTACAAAGACGAGTATCAACTTCATGGCCATCCAAGAACTTCTCATTCCCTTTGGCATGTTGTAACATCTGGCTTCTCTCTGTCTGTGCATCATCTGACATCAAATCAGACCTCTCTGACATGTTAAGCACGGAGTGTTCCTCCACTACTTGCTCTCGAGTTCTCCTACAAGTAATAGAATCAAGACTTCCTCTAGCCACCTCACTTGAATCCCAACCACGACCATCAGTTGCCTTCATGAATTGCATATCCAAAGTTTCATCATTATTGACCATCTTGCATAGTGTTTCACTGGTTACTGAACATTTTTTATTGGTGTCATCTAACTGTATATTTACATTTTCATCTTTTGCGCACTGCCCAGCACCAATCTCTCTATCTGACTGAATCTTATTGCGCAAGGAACTTGTATCCAACATTGCACCAGATATTTCATCATTGAAATTTTGAGACATACCTTGAACCTGAGTCTGAACCCCACTTCCATCTTTATCTTGCCCTAATAAGTTACCCTGAAATTTATCTGGTGGTCTTGATGGATCATCTTGTATGATGTCCCCCATCAGAGAGGTATCATCACCAACTTGTCTTGAAGAAGGATCCATGTGCTGAATCATGCCGCTCAATAGATTTTGAGCATCTGCCTCCATGGTGATAGCTTTTTTGTCGTTCATCTCATCTTCTCCAACAGATTTCAGTAACATTTCAACAGATTCAGATGAAGTAGCTTCAGACCAGACATTGTTATGCCTAGAAATTGAGCAATTATCAGCAGCACTTGAACTGAATTCTATCGCACTGGTTCCAGATGAGAAGTCCTCGATCCAATTGTCTTGACCTTGTATGCCGAGTAAAACGTCTGTATCAACTAAACTATCAAACCTGAGATGCTGAAGATGTTCATCAAGATCAAATTTCGGTAGAGCAAACGAGCGTAAGCTTAGAGGAAATTTACTCTCGTCTCCAACTATCTGGAAATTCTGGCTTTGAAAATCATTCTCATCATGATCCATGGGTGTTACCCTGGAAATAATTTAAAATATAGATATGTGATGAGTTTCAGGTCCTAAGCCCAAGTCTAAATGTCCAGGAGAAGCCACTAAAAGCTCAATACATATACAGGAATAGAATTGAAACAATTGTTCTACAACTATTTATGTGAAAATAAAAAGAAATAGATTGACAGCAATGGATAATGATTCTAAATATAGGACAATGAAATTGACTTTAGGCTACCTCAGAGAACCTCAAATGATTCAGAATACAGATATGTGTGATGAGTTTCAGGTCCTAAGTCCAAGGTTAAATGTCCAGAATAAGCCACTAAAAGCATAATTAATATAGAGGTATAGAATTGAAACAATTGTTCTACAATTGTTTACAGGAAAAATAAAATGAAGTAGGCTGACAGCAACGAATAATGATTCTGAATATAGGGCAATGAAATTTGACTTTAGTATACCTGAGAGAACCTCAATTAAGAACCTTAAAATGCTGACTCCACTTCCAACATGCATTTAAACATGACAACTCTGCAAAAGGTGTATTTGTTTTATCAAAAAAGGGAGATAGTTCTTTGAAGTGCTCTTGCTCGATTGCTTGCTCCTATCAATAGATGAAAGTAAGCACATGGGCTCTAGCCATAAGATCGCATGTCTTAAAAGAACCACCATCCTTGGCTTCATGGCAAAGATTGAGGAGTTTATGAGCATGCCACACTTATAAATGACTAGTGTTTTTAGTCTCAGCAATTGACATAAATCAGTTAGAATTACCGGAATCACTTCTTCAGTTGAAAAACCAGAAAGCACATGAAGGTTGCTCGACAGGTCAAGCTCCAATTTAGTCAAATTAAGGCACTGTGGATATTCTCAATTGCTGAATTGAGCATGCTGTGATGGATGTGTGGGAAAACACTTAAGACCATCAAAAAAATTAATGGATGTATAAGAAGTTAAAGGTAGCTTCAATTGAGAATTAAATGAGGAAGAACCAATTGAGACGGTGTTGGCATGTCCAATAGAAACCATTAAGTGTGCCAATTAGTTAGAAATAACTTAGTAAGGACTGATAGGATAGGAACATAATTGATGGAGCGAGGAGGACTAGAGGTAGAGCTAAGAAAACATGGATTGAGACAAGAGGGAGATGGCCCTTAAGAGCTCCATGGAGAAAAGGGACATTTCACGGACCCAAAGAGTTGAGGTAAGGCTTTGTTGTTGCTGCTGCTGCTGTTGCTTCTTCTTCTTTTGTCACTCTTATTGTTGTTGTGGATATTCTCATGTGAAATAAATGAACAAGGACAAGCAAAGGCTGAATATGCACCAATTTTGGACACATCTAATTCATGTCAGTTGGGTTGAGCCTTTTTCAGCTTGGTGTTGGGTGAGTATATTTTACCAGAAAAATATCCATTATGGACTAATGTTTCGTCTGGTTGAATTATAATTTTTGGAAAATAATTGAGTCGACCAAGTTTGCCAAACTTATTTTTGGATAAGCTTTTCAGTCTATCAGGAACATATATATAGCTAACCAACAGAGACATTAACATCAAGAATGGGTTAGGTTCTGATTACATGATGTATGGGTCTCTGACTTGGGATCTCCCTAACCCTCTTGCAACCCTAATGGGTGCTTATGATCCAATTTAAATAAATAACCAAGTAGGAAAAAAAATTTCATTCATCTATTGTACATAAGGAACATTTCTGTCCTAATTTCCTAAAGCATACCAACCTCATTATTCTCTCTTTAAGACTGCTTCAGCTCTGGCAGCAATATAAGGAGAAAAAAATCAATGAATCTGACTTCAAATGTTCTAATTTCCGCCTCATCTAGGTTTTAATCAAAAGGTGAACAAAAAACATCTATTAGCTCGAATTGAAGCATCCGCACAAGATTGGATGCCATTGCTATATGTTATATTTGATTCATTAATCATAAAAAATAAATTAACTTCTATAACTAATTTTTCTTTTCTTTCATTTTGAACAAGTATAACACCCTAAATGCACAACTGAAGGTGCATTTTGTGATCTAACAAGTTTGCAAATAAATGGTCAATCTGGTAATACGCAGAAAATTTTTGTATGATGAAGCTCTTTGAAGTGAAAGGACTTGAATTTATATTATACTTAAATTTTCAGCAGTTATTTGCTTATTAGGAGCTGGTGATTGTAAAATTGTGGTTCCCATGATCTTCTTGTTTGTTTCTTCCACAGTAACGACATCCAAGTCTTCTTTGATTAATTAAAGTATGTTTTAACTGAAGGTTGGGCTGGCCACAATTAGAAAGTTTGGGCATGGATTAGGTTTAAAATTGACAGGTCAAGCCTAACCAAGTTAGTGTAGGCACAACCTGAAACAAATCAATTGCTGTTCAAATCAATCAGTTGGGTTGGACCTTGTCTCATCACATCATTCCAAGCCAAATAAGTTTATACTCGATTCAAAGAGCTGCAACTTGTGCCCATAAACCCTGTAATATCTTCAAGATTAACTTCAATTCATGTAAAACTAAGCCAGAAATTAGAAATGTGGGGCAATTTTCAGAAGGAACCATCAACGCAATACATTGATACCTAAAACAAACATAAGCCTTGGGGCTCACATTCAAGAAGACATGTGGGTTAAGTATGTCGCGAAGCAATTCTTAAAAATCACCTACTTGTAGGAAAGAATTAGTAATTAACAACCTACTTGGTGACTTTGATTCTGGAAAGTTAAGTTTTACTGAAATCAGTAAACCCAAAAAAGATAGGGTTGAGCTAATTGAAGGCAAGTCCCTTGACATGACTTCGACATGAAGCTATTTGGTGTAGAATATTTAAGCTCCTAGAAGTGACTGAAATAGACACGACTTTTGACGACTATAATAAATTGCTCAACCATGTAATTGACAAAAGTGTAAACCCGGTAGCCTCCTAAATTCCCACTGATCCCAAAAGGTTTGAAGTTGAAGTCACTTAATAAAAGTGAAAGGAAATGCAACTGGGTTCCTAGGTCAGTGTCTATGTATGATCCTCGAACAAGACCAACTGCATGAGTTATTTGATTTCGGAAATTCTTTCTACAACAAAACGCTAGTTCAAATCAAGACAGATGTAATAATTTCCACTGAATGATCATTTTATTCAAACAGCACTAACAAAAAAAACCATGCAGCCATCTCCGTTTATTACTGAGAAGTAGAAAAAATTAAATACAGTAGATGCACCTCAGGTTCAGCCAAAATCTCC
The DNA here is from genome assembly GCA_038442645.1 of Agave tequilana. Classification (NCBI taxonomy): domain Eukaryota; kingdom Viridiplantae; phylum Streptophyta; class Magnoliopsida; order Asparagales; family Asparagaceae; genus Agave; species Agave tequilana. The sequence continues at coordinate 268,835 of JAVJIF010004743.1, forward strand.
ATCTTACTACCTTTGCTACAGTTAGATTCTAGAATAGCACTGAATATGAGTACAGAATTATAAACAAGAAACTTATTTAAGTGCCAACCTCTAAAGAACAGAAATAGTTAAAGGTCCACATAAGGGGAACATCAGAAAGATAAAAATGGTTTCACAAAGGAAATAGCAAATATGTAACAGTTACCAGCAAGCTACAATTAATGTGCAAAAGAAAAAAACTATAAAAGGAACTAACCTGCCAAAAAACCGAGAGCTCAACGTATCTACTAAAAGATCAAAACTTTTGCAGCAAAATCGACTGGTAGTAGCAATACAACCCATAAACAGAAGTTTTATACATTCTCCAATCAAATGATCAAGAGAATTAAACGAAAATAAGATTATTTTCCTTTTTAAGCTCATAAGAGAGAATTCAATTATCAGAAAAGGAAACCCTAACTGTTTTCAAAAAAAAAAAAAAATCAAACAACCGCAAAGGAGGAGGAATCAAATGAACAGTTAGTGACAACTCACGACTCAAAACAAGCGAATCAAAGGCCCCAATCTAGTATCTAAACAACTCACCCGCACGAACAGTGAGGCGAGAGTGAGCGTGTGACCAACAAAACTTCAAAATTAGAAGGAGGAAATTTTTTCGAGAAAAAAGTACCAGAGAGAGAAGAAATCCTAGTTCACTGCTCCTCTCCTCCATTCGGATACGAAATCTTGGCCGTTGACTGACCGAACCCCAAATCCTGCGGCTACAATCAAAAGGCTCATTTCCCGATGGCAGCAGACTCAAACCGCAACGGGACGGCCCGCTCCGGCCGCGAAACCCTAGCTCCGCCTCCGCCCTCGCCCGTCATGGATCCAGCGTCGGAGGCTCGCCGGAGGGAAATTAGTGGCGGATTTCGACGAATTAGCGGCGGATCGACGGCGAAGAAGCGGGCTCAGACCTCGTCTCTTTTTTGCCCTCGTCTTTCTTTTCCTCTCTCTCTCTCTCTCTCTCTCTCTCTGTTCGCGTGTCGGTCTGCGGGTGTGCTGTGAGTGGGTGTCGACTGGGGGAATGAGAATTTAAAATCGGCACTGGGGTGTGGGTATTGCCCACAAGATTAGTGATTTACGGATTTGCCCCCCAATGGTTTCTCGTACGTCCGTGCGTGTTCGGTGGGTGAGATTTTGAATCATCGGAGTCGGCCAATGGGGAGCGACACGGGACGGCGGCGGCGGAGTGGGGGATTGGTTTCTTTTGTTTTCTTGATTTCTGCTTGTCACGGTGACATTAGAATTAGAATTCTATATCTATTATATTAGAATTGTATTAAAAGTAAGATTTTTTATCAGGTTGTACCTTTATATATATTTGAGCATTGTTCTCACTAATCATTACAATTCAGTTTTCTCTTTCTTCAATTATTATAATATAGTATCAGAATCAAGTTCAAAACTCTAATTTTTCACAGAAATAAAATAAAATCCTTTCTCTCTCTTCCTCCTCCTCCGCCGTCCCAAACTCATCAACATCATCATCATCCCACCATCAACATCATCATCACCACGCCCAGATCCTTTAACAAAAACTTTCATCATCGACTTCATCACCAACAAAACACACAGAGCCCGCTGCCACCAACCCGAGTTCAACATTCATCACTCGCCGTCAGCGATCATCGATCTCCTCTTCCGTTGTGATCTTCCCCTCTTCCATTGCGATTTTTCTCTCTTCCGATGTGATCATCGCCTTCTTCATCCACTTACGAAGATATCAACATCGAACTGCTTTCACCGACCTCTCATCGCCGACGCCAACGATTTGCTCTCGCCAGCATCAACGAACTCATCTCATCATCGTTGAATTGCTCTCGCCACTGTCAACATCTCCTCCTTGATCGTTGACTGCGACCCGATCCAATCAATCGAGTTCATATTCTAATCAGTATTCTAATCGGGTTCTAATCGGGTTCATATTCTCAGAATCCGACCCGATCCAGTCAAACCTTACCTATCATGCCTTCTGAGCTTCCCGATAGTACTCTCTTATTGCTAGTGATATAAATTAGTGAAGATTTCAGATTGGTCATCCTGGTCTACAACTATTCACGATACTTTGTGAAGTCATCATTTACTTGGTCACATCAATGGAACCACATCACCTCTTATCTACCGTCTGACGTTGATGCTGCTACTCGACAGAAATATGATATTGCAAAAGAAACATGGTCAAAAAGAAATAATTGTGTTGCTTCTTATATTATTTCGTCAGTCAATCCTTCTCTTCATGCTCGTTTATGCAAGTTCGAGTATGTTATGATGTGGAAACATCTGATAAAAAAGTTTGTTTAAGCCAATGGAGCACGAGAATATCAATTAATTGCTCAGGCTCAATCTGCTTCTCAAGGTGAAAATCTATACATGATTTTTATTTTCAAATGAGTGAGTACTGGAGGAAACCAGATGAAATAGAAGCTAGTTCAGAATCTATTGTTAATATCTCTTCCTCCACTAAGACCGGAGAGTGCAGAGACTTTATCATTTTTTTATGGCTCTCCGTTCTGAATTCTCCCATTAGGTGGTCAGCTTATTCATCGAGATCTGATTCCGTCAGTTGACTTTATTGTATCAGATTTGATTTCTGAGGAGACTCGTTTACAGTTGATTGCGTACCGCAATACGGTTCCTACTGAAAGTGTTTAACTGTTGCATCACGATCTAAATCTACTCTTGTTTGCAGTTATTATCAACAAAAGGGACATGTTACTGATAATTGTTTTGCTCTACATCCTGATAAGTTGGCAAAATATCGGGGGAATGATTCATGAAGGCAGTTACAAACTGCATTCACCCGTTCATCGGCTAATACCATAGTCTAACTACCTAACATTGATCAACCACTTGAACAAAAGATCGCTGAGTGTCTACTGAAGCAGTTTATAAGTCAGCCTACAACTACAAATCAATCAGTTTCCGTTGCTGCAACCAATTCTAAGGGTATCTATAAGCCTGATGATTGGCCTTCCTCATGATGGTCGTCTTCTACTACTATAATACTAGTTGTATTGGTCTGAGTGCATCTACTGGCGATCAGCACCATATTCTACTAGCCGCACTGGTCTAAATGTGTTTACTAGCGGGCATCACTAGATTCTACTACTCGTTACACTGATCCGAGTGTGTCTACCGATAGCGTCACTGATTACTACATACCTGCTACAGTTTACTGCAGTCAATCATATCTCTTATTAGCTTATCAATTGTTCTTTTTTTTGTGAACCATCCAAACTCATTGGTATAGTACACCATGAGTTTGAGGGAGGTGTTAGAGCAATATTAGGATTAGAATTCTATACCTATTGTATCAGGATTGTATTAGGAGTAGAATTTCCTAATCAAATTGTGTGTGTGTGTGTGTTTTTTTTTTTTTTTTTGTGTACGCGCATGCACTTGGGCATTGCCCTTGTCAATCATATCAGTTTTTCCTTCTTCCATTATTGTAACACTTTGCCGGCCGTGAATGTTTTAACTCGAGAGAATGATTACAGCCGCCAATTTGTCATCTCAAAGTACATCTCCTTACAAGACCCTGAACCGAATAGAAGCAAGCAATCTATTTGTTGCAATATTTAGTATCATCAGTTTTCTGAAAAAAGTTATGTAAAACCTAGAGCTTATTTGTTTACAAGGATAAGTTCCTAAAATGTTAGAATTTTAGCATAGCGTATAGTTTTTCTTTCATTGATTTGGGGGTTCATTGATTTTGATGATATTTGCTAATATAAATTATCATTTCATGTTCTCGTTTTCCTTCGAAACGCAAAGAAAAGACAATTTTCCACAAGAATCTATGTTAGACAAAGAGCTTCATGTTTCCCCTCCATTTTCTTCCAATTCTCTCAAAAGAAGTTAAAACATAAACAGTTCACATTATAATGTCATTAGATAATCACTTAATCATAACACTATAAGTTGTAGGTCAAGATTGTATAGCTAACATACACGTGAGTCCAAAGATGAGACCATGAACTCCGTGGAAGATGATAGATAAATTTTCTATAAAATAGTTGCAAAGAAGATCATCTTTTGACATAAAAAAAACCCTATAGTTTATCTCTATGAAGAACTATTTAATCACATGAAGGCAATTACATATACCTATATACAAAAAGGAATGACTTATTATCGTAAGACCAAACCAGCAAAACACAAAAATATATTAAAAAAAAATGATATTAAAACGCTTACCCCTTGAACTTACAGGGAACAGGATATTGAGAGTTTGGACAGAAAATACATGACTCAGAGATGATTTGAGCTTTAGTGGATAGATCGAAAATCTAATATTTGGAGGAGATATTAAAAAAATGCAAGTAAATTGTCTCTATGTGCACTTATGGAACACATGATATTTGTATGGCATTTAATTGTCACAATGTACTTTCAGTGTTGGCATATAGACACCCAAATGATGTAGAAATACTTTTAACCAAATGTGTTTGATGATAGTATGATACTTAGCTTTATTTCAAAAAAAAATATTGTATAAGGGTCTTGTTATACCGAGATATGAGAGAGAGAAAAAAAGAGCATAATGTAGTACAAAACCGATGAGTGTTATGGTCATCAACCTATCCAAGATAATATTCAAACCGGACAAAAGAAGATGATGTAAGAATAAAAATGATTGAGTCAAGGCGCTATGAAGATGTTGAACAACTCAAAGAAGTGCCATATAATTTATAGAGTAGCAGTAAATTGACTAAGAATGTGCAATGTTGTCACGCCCCGCTTCCAAAATACACGAAAAGGGAGTCGCGACGAGAGTCGGCGACGTATATACACGATAAAAACCCCACTTATACACGCTAAGCCTAATGTAACCTGAACAAACTGTATCAATCAATTACGAATGCAATAAATTCACTACAATATGATATATAAATTTCTACACATGATAATATTATTTTATGAATAATTAAATAAAATAATATGGAGTCCACACTATAGAGAATCAAGAAGACAACGGGAGATAAAAGGAGTCAAGAATAATACCCTGATCAGACAAAAAACTTCAAACTTCTTGTAAAGCGTGTGATCCTCCCTAAATACCTGAACAATAGAAGGCAACAACCATAGACCTGAATATGCAAATCTAAGTGAATTAGAAAGCTCCCAATGAGTGTGTAAAATGAGGAAAGGTACACGTGCATGATACGTATGAGCATACTACAACACTACTATGAAATATACTGAATAATACTGAAATTAGAAGATAGTATGATCTAATAAAATATCAACCAGCATGTTACAAGCATTACAATGATAGGCAATACATAATCTAAAGAGTAACGGGATCAATCTGTTATAAACTCATGTATCGGGTGTTTATCATAACATACAGGTATATAACAAGGTAGCACACATCAAATATGGCGTATAATGTCAGTCAGTTATTAATTATGTCAGCGAACACCAATTACCATATGTAGTAAACGCATCCCATACTATACTTACTACACGTGTCAATAAGGGTCCTATATTATTGAAACTGATCAGTTTGAGACATTGTCTATATTTTAAGTGGATTTTGTACATACCGGAACTACGACCCATGTTCTTGGCGCTGAACCAGGTCGTACCGTCAGGTACTCAACACATGAACAATAACAATATAAACATGGCGGGATGTCAGTCATCCCCGAGAACCCTACAGTAGAATTCTCTTTCGGTTGCACAGCCTGTATTCTAAGTCCACCCAAAATACAGATGTTGTCTCCTTTATCAATTTTCTCAATTTCGGTATAAGTTGTCTATTTACATTATTAATTAATTTACTTAAATCTATTAATGCCCATGTTATCTCGATTACTAGGACAATACAGTGACAATAATGATAACAATGATAGAAACGTGATATCAATGTAACAATATAAACAAGACAATGATGTTATTGTTTGACAATATTTTTTCAGTAAATACAATAACATGAATTTACTAATAACATGTCGAGGTACTGCGTTAATAGGCAGTCTCATGTAGAGTTATCAAGATCCCATCTCTATAAGCAAGGATACAATAATAACACGCATCTTAACTTTAAATCTCAATATGGCCACCACATGCATCAATTATTAAATCCATTATCAATGAATCAGGAAAACAAGTCACAATCTCAAATAACCATAAGTGATTCTCTCCTTCCTATCAATCTACGTTAATCTTTTAAATTCATCAGTATATCTAAGTCTCAAAATATTGGAATAAAATACTTATGAGCTACATCTAATAAATCCTCATTGTTCAATTTGATCAAAATCATTTATCAACCCTCACTTCAATAAACTCAACCATATATCCAAACCAGAACAACATATCAATTGTACTTGTCTGTGTGTATGAAATCCACTACACACACACACA